>JAQMYG010000018.1:14439117-14449453 GCA_030014215.1 Clariallabes teugelsi
CACAGTCCTTGAATTGCTGCATCATCCCTAGCAACGGGGTCAACCACACCTCCTCACTAAGATAAAGGTTTTTGTATATTCCTTACTCAGAGTTGCTCTGAGGAATTTCCTAAAATCACTTTTAGTTTAGGACTCCCAGCTAGGAAATTTTTAACTAAGATAGGAGCTCTCTGAGAGAATTCTAAGAAGCATTGTGAATGCAGGCCCTGGAGTATTTTTCTAGAATGTAGGAAATAAATCATTAAACAAAAAACACTGCATTAGAAGGTACAGTATGTCCAAACTTACTGTACAAGTACAGTACAAGTCAAGAACATGAGTACATAAAGCACATAAAAGATCAGAATCAGAGAAACATTTGATCTCAGTTATACGTAGGCTGGTTTAAGTATTTTATAACCTGCAGATATCCTGTGATTTTATGTGCAACATAAAAGTGAGGAGAAATGCCAGCTTGAACCAAGAAAGCCTCCAGTATCTCTGATAACGGGTCTTTACAACATAGCTGAGCTGAAAAACATCTCAGGATGTTCAACACGCTGAATGTTGGGCTACAACAGCACGAGACTCACCAAAACTGGTGAGTGGACGAGTATAAAAAAGACCAGGTGATTCAGTCTTTGGTTGTTTAACCCATCCACTTCAGCGTTCATATGGTATACGGATTTAAACAGTTTATTGTTACAGTTAGAGTATGTACAGCATCCGTATAGTACGGTGTAGTAATACAAACTTCTCATCAGAACCTCATCAGGTCCTTTAGTTGTTTTCTTTGCTTGATGCAGTGTATTATGATCAGTGAGATTTGAGAATTCTAATTAAAAGAAATTAGACTTAGAACTCCCCATTTCAATGAATGCAAGCCTTTGTTTCTTTCAGTAACAGTTCTGCATATACGCAATGCTCCGTAATGAACAATACATTCATTACGCCACAGAGAGCTAGTTGTTGACGATTGTCTTGTTTTCTATAGTGGTTTCTTTAGGATACGGGTAAATCCAAAAGAACATCCCATTGTAAACAGACCATGAAAAGGAAAGTATTTGAAAATCTACACTTTTATTATTGATAATATAATTTTTTGATTGTTATCGACATTTCATCATACTGTACCTCAGCCATTCGCTGGTCCTCATCCATGGGAACAAACTTGTCATAGAGGCCATGCACAAGCAAGATGGGGACGGTGAGCTCAGCATGGTACACCTCATCTCCCTCAGGCCAGTACTGACCACTCATCATGGCCCGCAGCACGAACGGAGACACGTTAAAAGCATTTCCCTCCTTCAGCAGCTGCTTCTCTTTAGCTCCCTGTCTGGCAAATCCAGCCCTGTGGTGAAAAAAAGGATGGTTAAGAAGAATGAAGGGCAAGAGTGTAAGGGAAAAGGGCCAATAATAGTTAAAAGAAACAATAAGAGTAACACAATTACAATTAGTACAATATACTGGTATAATAGATTTTAATTGGTTTAGTTAATAAGAGCAACCAAGCTATTAGTTGCAGTTATTAGTGCAATACCATTTAGTTAAAGACCCATGTGGTGTGCAGGCAATAAGTTTTAATTAACTAAAGGTCCATTAAAACACAAAAATAAGTACCGCTGCGGTACAATTTACCTGCTTACTGTAGCTACCATGTTCCTGAAGGCCATTGGCGTATATCACCAAGCCCTCTATAAACCCTCTAGCAGCAAGTGCTATTTTAACTACCCTATTAATTCCTGTGCAATTAAAGCATTGTTTCAGTGCTTGCGCATTTCATGTGATTCATACTTGAGAAAGCTCCACGCAAGGCAAGGAGATAAGCAGTGCAGGACACAGGAGGGCAGCTGGAAAATGGAGCAGAGGCTTGGCTCCAGCGCTGTGGGGCCGCCACCATTTATCATGACCACCTTATGGACCTGTTCTGGGTACTCGTGCGCCAGGAACGTGCAGAATGACACCCTGAAACAAGGACAGTAGAGGCAGGAATTAGTGTCTCTTTTCTTAACATGGAAACTGACCAGTAACTACCACCAGACTTCTAAAATACATAATGGTGGCTAAGACTACCATTTCAGTTTCTCTAACTGATTTTAAAGCACACGTGCAAAAAAATCCCTTTTACAAGACTCTGCTGAAATTCTGTCTCTAATGAGTCAAATTTTCCTTAAGCTCAGCATTTCTCTTCTTCTTTGCTTGCTTTTCTCACTTCTCACTGTATAAACAAAATAACTATTTTGAATAATGTATTTTATTTATATAAATTATAACCCATGTCAGCAGTTTTCCTCTGGCACAAAACGTGCATACACGTTACCCAAGAGCATCCTGCTTAAGCTTACCCGTATGAGTGTCCAATAAGGATGTTGCGCTTGCGAGCATATCTCTTGAATATGGCACGCAGGTCCTCAGCCAGGGCGTAGAATGTGTACGCAGCCGCTATCTGAGGGGCCGTGCTGGCTCCATGCCCTGCAAGGTCTGGTGCTATGACCTCGTAGCCCAGTTTGGAGAAGAAGTCCAACTGCCGACCCCAGATGTCCAGCGAGCCTCCGACGCCGTGGATGAAGAAGAGTGCTACATCCGAGTGCGTCCCCTTACAGCTGCTGATACACCTCTCTGAGTCAATGAGAACTGTGCGCTTGGGCTTCCTCCTGCGCCTCCTGGGTGGTGGAGCTGGTTTCTGCTGGTCTGAAGCCGAAAGAGGAGGAGGTGCTGGTTTGGGTTCTGGGGAGGAAGGCGCAGTGAAGTAATCAGCAAGCTCTACCTCCACAGTACTGCACTGCTCCACTTCTCCATTAGGGCAATGTAGAATCTCAGATCGCAGCACGTCACCCAGGTTCTCTATCACCAGTTGCCCATTGCGGTAGACTGTGATCTTGCGCTTGCAGTGCACACTCGTCCCCCGGTCCTGTTGCAGCTCGGGATTGGCAGGACGCTCAGGCAGGACATGGCGCACACGTAATACACGGCCTGGCTTCACCTCTACAAATTCAAACCCATCAGATGGAGCAGCATCCGATGGTTCCACAGGCAGCACTGCATTTCCACTTTTGCCTGTCAGGCAGCACAGGATGCTCTCTGTGATGCTAGTCAGCATGGTGCCTGCTTACCTGGATGAATGAATACATAGTATGATCAGTGGCATCTACATATCAAATTAACTACAATCTGATTTTTAAACTAAAGCCTAGACAATCTCAGTAATCTGGACATGCACTGCCTGGCCAAAAAAACGGATTACAGCACACAATGTCGTCAGTCCCAAAACAACTCTTTCACAGTTGATGAAAAACTTCATGGATGTGATGACCTGGTCATTCAGTACACTCAGGTCATTAGCCGACTTTATTTTATTGCCACATACCGTTGCTGAGCCTAGACCTGACCAACTTAAGCAACCCTAGATCATAACACTGCCCCCAGAGGCTTGTACAGTGGCCACTGTGCATGACGGGAGCATCGCTTCATGTGTTTTCCTTCTTACCCTGATGAACCTACTGTATCAGTCATATATACGGTCAATCAGACCACATCCCTAACAAATTCAAGCCTTTTTAAAAAATTTTTTATTACTCTTACTAACATGTGGCTTTCTTAAGTCCACACAGCTGTTTAGTCTCAATCCTGTGAGTTATCATCACATTGTGTGTGTGGAAATTGTCACTGTTAAACATAGCTATGGTTTTTACTGTTGATTATTTACCATGCAACTTCACCAAGTTGATGATTCAGCTCTATCCTTCCAGTCTTTGATAACATGTTGAACAGTTCTTAACTTTGTTCCAGTAATTTCAAATATCCTTATTTGTTTTATTTGCTTAATGCAGACCAATAATTTGACCCTTCTGAAATGGTGGCTTTTCGCCCAGGCAATGTATTCACAACTAGTTGTCTAATCAAATGGAAACAACATGACTCAGCAGTTGTCACTGATGCCTCCAACCTCCAGGGTTGGGGACGTTCGAATCGCCACTGGTCTGTGTGCATGTTCTCCCCTTGATGGGTTGATTGGTGTTTCCAAATTGCTTGTAGTACACATGATTGGGGATGTGAGTCAGTTGTGCACCTGCGCCCAGGGATGGGTTGGCACCCGATCCAGGGACTCCCCCACCTTGTTCCCTGAGACAGGCTCCATGCCCCCAGCAACCCTACACAGGATAAACGGTACAGAAACGAGTATGATATTATCTAATCTAAAGTATTAACACCCTGGTGTTTCGTTTATGCAGAAACATTGTGTACCATTCCGATGTTTAGAAGGTGTTGATTAATATCACCAATATTGATGTCTTTTACAGTAATTTGTCTATGTTAGCTTACATAGGAACTTTACAGTTATAGAACTTTTTTTACAATGTGTATTTTTTTATTGGATAAGGATGTTTTGCATGGATGAAATGAATCTACAGTGTCAGACCTTTGTTACAGCCAGAGTAAACGAGGTAAACGAGACCTGTAATCTGTAAGTACCAAGGAGATGTGGTGGCTCAGAGGTTAAGGCAGGTTATGAGTTCAAATCACAGACCTGCCACCTGCCACAATTTGGTCTCGTCTCAGCTGTACATCAATTTGGATAAAAGCATCAGCCAAATGAGATAAATTCATATTATCTCAACTAAAGAATACGAAACAAACCCCACCGCTTGAAATCCCTTAATATATCCTTGACCTGGTTTCATCTACTGTACAGTACACCAGCACTGGCATTAAGCATGTATTTTATTTTGCAGCGTGGGTGTTTGTGTTGTGCCCTAGAAAAATCCAGGCACGCTGACTCACACAGAAGAAGCTGCATGAAATCGCTGATGGTGGTGTCTGACAGCTGCTGTCAACCTACAAAGTGTGAAACGACATTGCGAGCAGTCAGTCCCTGCAGAGAGGCTTTCAAATAGCTTCCAGTTTTTAGGGCAATGAAGTCACACACACTTGCACAGATAAACATTCCTCACCTGCTTTTATTTTAAACATCCTAATTAAGAATCAAATTCCCACTTCCAATAACTGTAAACAAACACAATTAAGACCGAACACTCACCCACGTAAAGAGCTCTGATTCCATTCGCATGTGCCCGCATAGCCGCAATGGTAATACAATATGAAGCATGTGGCTTATCTGTGCTCTGTGTGGCAACAAAGACACGCGAGCTCACATTTTAATATCGACATTAGTCTCAGCACTGGTGAAAATCCACCATGCCTCTTTTGAGAGAAAGTACCCTGTGGTATGACTGCACAACTTGCTGCCCAGCATACAAAAGAAAGCTATTCTAGATTGGATGAATGCTGCCTGCTGTTGTGTAATCATGGCACTCGTAAAGGCAGACAATGGTTAAACTGGATTTCTGCCCGGCAGACTATGTGTTTGTTTTAAAATTGAATTAAACAAATAGCTACATTTTCTCTGTCATCCACACAAATTTATTTATTCATTCATATTCTATACCGCTTATCCTTTTACAGGGTCGCAGGGTCCTGGAGCTTGTCCTCGAAGACTTTGGGAACAAGGTGGAGTTCAGGGGCTCACACACATACACAGACACACAATCTGCATGTTATCCCATGGCTTGGTGGGTTTCCGGTTTCCTCCCAAAGACATGCAGATGCAGGGATACAGGGAATCGAACCCTCAACCACGGAGGTTGGAGTCCATGGTGGCAGTGCTAACCACGATGCCACCGTGTGACCCTTCCGCTATAATTATTCATTCTAAACAAACGTAATTCACTCCTACCACACGGGATGCCAATGTGTGATTAGTTTAGAGCGTACCACGTATAGAATTAGAAAGCAACGGCCTCCTCAAAGCACAAGTTGAGCAGTTGCAAGAACGCAGGCAACCGCAGCAATTTTGAGACAAATTTGTGCTCGCAGTGTTTTGAGACTAATTCTGTCGCAGAGTTTGGAGGAAAACGCAGATCAGAGACTTTTTAACATGTGTGACTTTTGATAATATAATGTGGTAAAAATCAGTATTCCGAGCCATACTCGGAAGCTGGTGCAGAATATCCAACGTGAGCGGTCACGGCTGATCAACCGGGTCACAAGCTGATGGAACGGTGCATCTCTATTACTCATGCATTCATCTTCTATGCCGCTTATTATGTTACAAGGTGACAGGGAGGCCTATGCCAGGAAACTTTGGACACATGGAAGTACACATGGACAGGGTGCCAATCCATCGCAGGACACACACACACACACTACAGGCAATTTGGGAACGCCAGTTAACCTAATCTGCATGTTTTTGGATTGTGAGAGAAAACCGGAATACCCACCCCACACGCACACTGACCCAGGCAAGAATCGAATCCTCGACCCTAAAGGTGCGAGGCCACAGTGCTAACCACTACACCACAGTGCCTCCTCATCTCTTTATTTAAAAAGAGTCAGAGTGGCGAGACACATATCAGCACACTAAAGAATTGCGTTTCATAACGAAAGCTATTTTTTCCTCATCTCTATTGTCTATGGTTTGACTGCAGCGATGTTCTTTTGTTCATACCTCTTATTGCGTAATACACAATTGCTTCCGATTCTGCAAAGATAAATAGAGAAAATGTCAAGTGTTGTGAGGTCCACAACCCCGAAAAAAACTTTTCTGTTGAACACTGTACAGCACTTCATGTCTCCTCTGTAGTGTGCATTTGCTCAGCAGTAGCTCGGAGCTGCATTAGTCAGCAGCCTGGCTTTTGTACGTGCTGATGAGAGCTGACAGACTAACGATCAGACTGATAGAACGCAGAGTCGCGAGGCCTGTCGATTGAAAATTCACAAACAGCATTCAGAGCAGCAGGCAGAAATATAAGCACTCATTAACCCTGTCTCTCTGTTATACTTCTAGTCTGTCTGCCTTTTTTTTTTTTCATAAGGACAGCATAATAACACACGCATCTTTCATTCTTGCTCCTTCCATCTTCCTCAGTGATCCCCTGCCACCTCCGCTCATTTTTCTAGGATCATAATGATTTGCCATGCGTTTTAAGAATAAATTCTTTCTGTGTAAATTATTTAGTATTAGGGATAGCTTCGCAACAGGAACCTACGCAAGCATGGATAAAAATAAGTTCAGATCCTAAGGGAGAAAAGTAGAATATTGGAAAGTGCTTTGATGCATTTATTTAATGAGATCGGATTTCCTTTTCTCCAGCACTGAGCGCTATTACGTTGGTGATTGCGGGGCAAGAATCCCCTTTACTGGATTAGGGCCAATAGAAAATGCTTTGTGTCGTCACGTTAGAACAAATTGCTGGACCAGCCTTTCTAAAAGTTGAAAATGTGTTTACAAAGGCTGGGTGTTGCATTCTGTATACAAAGACAAATCAGCAGCCTGAGCTAAGCAAATATGTTGTCCTGGCTATTTTAATTAATAGTTGCTTTTTAGTTAAGTAAGTTCGAGATATTCTGCAACTGAAGGAAGAAACTACTTCCTGTCATGGTTTGCAAAATAACATAATCAAGGTGATATCTGAAACATTCAAATGTTCACTATTTGAGGGCACAAACATGACACATCAGGAAGAGGCTAATGATATGGATAAAACCGCAAAATAAGTTTGTTCCCAGTTCGCAGTAGTGCAATTCATATAAATGTTAATTTCCCTTAATATAGTCTCCATTTAAAGGCCTAATTAGCTCACCACCATTACTTTTTAATGAGGTTGTCAATGTGGGACTGTGCAAACAGGAACACCGGAGTATCCACTTGGTTTTGCCTTATTAGAAAAACAGACTTGATGTGTTTAAATGCTTTACATATTACAGCTGTATTGTTTTCTCACTGAGAGTTACAGGGACTCATCACCTGACCCAGTTCCCTCGAATTTCCTAGAAATGCATCATGGTCTAAAATGCAGTAAATGTTTAAGCATGTTTACATGTTTTTGAGCATGAGCATGAGCATGTTGTGCACTTTACACAATCCTTCTCTATCTTTCATATAAATGCAGGAATAGTAGGTATATTAAACATCCTCTGCCGTGTATAAAGATACCGCAGTGCATTTTCCCAACTATCGATTGGCAAAAGTGGGTCTCCTCTGAGGTTCCGACATCAGCACACTAAATCAATGCTACGGGCAGCAAGAGGGCAGAGTTGTATGCAACCAAGCGCCAGCATTGCCCTGTTAAAACAACTAGAACCATCTATACCACTTGCAAGCACAATTCTGAGATTTTTAGTATCAGACATTCAAAAAAACATATTCTTAGATCCCTGATTCTCCACTTCCTTGTAGTCTGATAACCCTGGCATATAATCAAAAGCCAATTTGCTGTAATGATAGACTAACTGCTGGATGCATGTTCATCATGAAAAAAAAAATATTCCAACGCTGATAATGTGAGATTTGATTTAGTAAATAAGGGTAGATCTGATTATCCTGCAGCGACCCACAGGGAAGTTCAATAGGAGTTGCAGATAGATAAATAGTGGAGGTAGACAGTGAAGGCCAGAGGACAGCAACAGGGGAGGGTCCCGAACCCATCAATCACAGCTCCACAACAACCTGTTAAACCTGTGACGCACCTTGGAAACACAGTCTTATGAAAAGGCAATCTTATATTCAGTTATCTTTTTCTGAACCTCAAGGTCAATCGTTAGTCATGCGCTTATGAGGGGTTCATGGAGCTTGTCGAATGTTCTTGGTACTGTAAAATCAGATATGAAACTTTATACACTCTTATTAGAAACAGCTGCAGTAGATGTAAAAAATTCTTGGAAATAACTTTTTTTTTCTTGACTGTACATAATATGATAGGACGGAATAGCTTTTTTGTTTTTGTATGTGACGTACAATGAAATCAAGTTTGAATCTCTTTTTATCAACTGAGAATATGTATATAGTAGAAAATAGTATAACAGAAAGAATTGTAAAAGGTTTTGATGCAGAACCGATTATTAGTGACAACAGTACAATCGGTGGTGAATCACTAAATGCCATGTAACATGACAGGGTATGTATTGTGCAAAGTTATGTATGAAGTGTGTAGAGGCAGCAGGATGGCATTAATGGTTGTGCATAAAAATAATCCAACAATCCAAAAGTGAGATCCTGCTTTTACTACTATTGTAAATAGTCATCTATAAAAATCAATGCATATTGCTTTATACACTTGAGGATGTGAGTGAAATCAAACACTTCTCTTTATATTTATTTATTTAAATAAATAAATAAATAAATAAATAAATGCAATTCCTAGTGTGTGGGCATGCAGCACCAAAAAGTGCAACACACATGGGAACATAATGTACACAGCATCACCAATTCCTAGTATTGTCAATTCTGTTTTTCAATAATAATGACTGCTCATTAATGACAAAACATGCGCATGTGCATGAAGCATTAAATATTGCAGCATGTGTTATGGTGTTATGGTATAATGGACTGACTGAGGTTGATGTGTATGCTACATCCTGCTGGAATAAACGTGTCCATGGTATTGATCGGTTTCTGCGCAACATATGTTGCAGAGCGACCTGAACACCATGCACATATACCATATATATATATATATATATATATATATATATATAAAATTTTTTTTTTTTTTTTGCCTGATTATTATAATGCATTATCATCATAGCTCACCTGGGATGCTTATTCCTTAGCGACGGTTTCCAGGGCTGGAGCGATGCAGTGGCCGACTCATCCGCTCACGGAAAAAAAAAAAAAACACACACACACACACCGCCAGTTATGATGCCTCTAATCTGCGTGCATACGGTACTGCAGTGTAACCGGGTCGTGCACATGAGAAACCACTGGCATCCTTGTGCATTATTATACCGAGAAGCGCGTCCTGAGAGACAGGGGCCGCGGAGACAGGGGCGCGTCTCTGCTCAGCATCACCGTTTCGCAGTGCACCCGGGGTGGGTTGCTTACCAACCCAATGCCCTTGTTTTCTGCAGTCGGAGGGGGCGGGGCTTCGCATGCTTAACGGACACGCAGGACGACTATTTACCGACAGAGTGGCGGGAGAAAATAGCCAATGAGACGCGCGTGCATCCTGTTGCTAAGGTTACCAGCCAATAGGAAGCAGCACGCGACTGCCTCAGCCCCGTATCTAGGGACCGGTACATGCTAGCACTGGTGTAGCGCTGTGCTGAGGCAACAAACACACTACTCTGTGTGTGTGTGAGTTTCTCTCTTTCTGTGTATGTTTGTGTGTGTAAGGTTCAGTTAAAAAAAAAATAAATCAGTGTAAAATGAATGTGCTAAAATTTAATTTGTATTTTATCAGTTTTCAGTGTTAAAGATATGTTGTGTTCAGTGGCGGCTTCTAGCTTTTGAAACAGGGGAAGCTCATATTAGGACTTCATCATAAAATTCATTATGTTATTTGTACGTAAATTCTGG
>JAQMYG010000018.1:14461647-14472478 GCA_030014215.1 Clariallabes teugelsi
AGCTCACCCCAAACCATCTCGATTGGGTTCAGGTCCGGTGACTGTGGAGACCTTTTTTTGTTAAGTACATAACTCCATATAATAGCATTTCCACACACACACACACACACACACACACACACACACATACACACATGCACACAGTGCGAAGAGAACTCTCAGGGATGAGACTAATTATCTATGAAAATCACTTGTTTGTGAGAAAAATCAGTTAAAAAGGTTTCAATTTGCTAGGGCGCATAAAGATTCGATTGGGAGAAATGGAAAAAGGTCATGTGTTCTGATGAGTCCAAATTGACCCTATTCCAGAACGATGGTCGTGTCAGGGTAAGAGCATTAAGAAATCCATCCATACATATACACATATGTACCCATATGCAGTACATACACATATTTGCACAATATAAACTGATAGGCAGTGCAAAAAGTACAAATGTGTTGAAAATACTCCATATTTTATAAAAAACAATGCAAAATAATATGGATATAATATTTGTGAAGAATTTCGTTCTCTGGTGTGTTACAGTAGCTATCTTGGGGTTTGTGTGTGATGGGGTAATGGATATTACAGCACTGAGGAAGAAACCGTGCTTCATTCTTTTTATATATATTTTAAATGTACTTCACTTTTTTCGTGATGGATGCCAAACAGGATAATGGTTGGTGCTGCTAACCATTTGCTGTAGAGCTGGCATACCTCATTGTGCCACAGTGGAGAAGGATACTCTCCATGTAGTATCAATAAAATTGACCCAAAGTCTTTGCGGCAGTCATGCCTCTTTGAGTCTTTAAGAAAAAAAAAAACACCCTCTGTTGTGCCTTCTTAACCGTATAGGAGGCCATGACAGTGCCTTTGTTATGTGA
Organism: Clariallabes teugelsi; assembly: GCA_030014215.1. NCBI lineage: Eukaryota > Metazoa > Chordata > Actinopteri > Siluriformes > Clariidae > Clariallabes > Clariallabes teugelsi. The sequence goes on from JAQMYG010000018.1 coordinate 14,462,512, forward strand.
CCTTCGAGGAATTAGGTGTTGTTGACACTCTCCACCTCCTCTCCATTTACGTAAGGGTCGTCTTGATGGATTTCCTATTGTCCATTATTATCTTGTTGGCTTTTGTGGTGTTTAGCATCTGGCTGTTTTGTCTGTGCACCACTTAACCAGATGTTATACCTCCTGTTTGTAGTCTGTCTCGTTATGAGTCAGATTAACCATGTTGGAAAAAGCATCTTGTGGTCTTGGAGATGTTGTTACTGAGTTTCAGAAGAATCAAATTATTGGACTGCATCAATTAAAGAAAACAACTGTAGAGATTGTTAAAATTACTGGAAATAGGCTAAGAACTGTCGAGGGGATAGTGCTGAACAGTCAACTTTGCGGAAGAAACGCGGTTAGGGTCCAGACCACATGACCATTTTCACTGCCTCAAAGTCCAGTCATTAGGCTTTGGGGTGGAAAAGAAAAAGCGCATAAAGCATCATGCATAGTGACCACTGTCTCTGGAGACAGTGTTATACTCTGTGGTTGCTTCAGTTGGTCAGGTCTAGGCTCAGCAACATTATGTGGCAATAAAATGAAGTCAGCTGATGACTTGAATGTACTGAATGGCCAGGTTACCACCTATTTTTTTCACGCATATTACAGACATATTCCAGGACAACAATTCTAAGAATCGTCAGATTAAAATTCTGAAAACGTGGTTCTGGGAGCATGAGGAATCATTTTCACACAGTTGGCCACCACACAGTTTTGATGTTGAAGAAGACTATAGAGTGTGTTCGACTCACTTGTCATCAATAAAAGATCTTGGGCAAAAATGAATGCAGCTCTGGATGATGATGCATAGGGTTGTTAAAACAATGGCAATTAAAGCTAAATGTGGTCCAACAAAATACACATATCCCATGGAAAAAAAACAATGCAGCATGAATTTTGGAAAATAAATTTAAATGCTGGTCTTGATAGAAGGGCACCCGAACACCCAGTGCACCACAGAATGGCACGCACATGGCCCATATACTGTATACTTATTTTTAACAGGATTGAGATTGAGGAACATTCTTTGTCATAGACCTCGAAATATTTCTGAACAATGTGTGCAATGTGTCAGGGTGTATTATCCTCCTGAAAGAGGCCACTGCCATGAAGCAAGACTGTTTCATAAAAGGTGTGTACTTGGTTTGCAACAATGTTTAACAACCACATGAATGGCAAGACACAAGTATTCCTAACAGAACTTCACGTCTTTATGGCATAATGATATTGGTAATGTATACAAAGTCATGTTCAAAAGTTAGTACCCCCCTCTTTAAATTATATAACTTTTTTATTTAACTTTTTTATATTTCATTTATCAAAAATAACACCAAGAAGAAAAAAAACATAAAAATATAATCTCAAGTATATTTTGTGCAGTTTTATTTTTCATGAATTCAAATCCCAGATGCTTTCTTTTTTTTTTTTTTGCCAGAAAAGTGGCCTTTTGGTGCTTTCTTTTTGGGCCTACAGATATTTTTCCTGTAAGGCAAATAGTTTTTTTTCTCTCTCTCTTTTGCATCTTTGTCTCACTTAAATGATTCAGATCATCAAACAAATTTTAATATTGCACGAAGATTACCCAAGTAAATACAAAATGCAGTTTTTAAATGATTACTACAAAAAGCTGTCCAAAACTGTCAAAAAGTCAAAACTTTTTCTGAAAAAGTAATCGCCCCTTAACCTAATAACTGGTTGTCCCTACCTTGGCAGCAACAACTGCAATCAAGTCTTTGTGATAACCGGCAAAGAATCTTTCACATCGCTGTGTAGGAATTTTGGTCCACTTTTATTTGCAGAATTGTTTTAATTCAGCCACATTGGCCTGCTGCAAAATCACATTGGAGGGTTTAACCTGTCATGTTCATGCCACAGCATCTCAATCGGACATACTGTAAGTTCGGACTTTGACTAAGCCAGTCCAAATCTTAAATTATTCTTTTTTATTTGTTTATTTGGACTTGCTGGTGTGTTTCAGATAATTGTTCTGCTACATAACACAAGTGCGCTTGAGCTTAATGTCACAAACTAATGGTCGGACATTCTCTTTGTGGATTTTCTGGTATCTGGTATTTTCTTGCTCATCAAATGTTTTTTCAAAGAAAATCTTTTAATGTCAAATATATTTTTTATAAACTTTGGATTTAGTAATCTAAAAAAATTAGTTTAATCTCTGTTTAAATCAAGACTTCATTATTTAGTTTTAGTTAATTCAGTTTTAATTAATTTATTATTCTTATTCTGACAGATGTTCTTTATTGTTTTGGCTCATTTCTCAAGCCAAATGTGCACTTCTTACAACTCCTTGTGTAATCTTTGTGTAAAAATTTCCTTACTCCGACACATAGATGTTTTTGCAAAAGATAAGATTTCTGTCATTATCTCAGTCCCACAATGTAAGCCAGAGCACTCAAATTTGTAATGATCATATAAAAATTTTATTTGAAGGATTTAAGTGTACAGTATCTTTCCTTAAAATATTGAGTTAATAAAATGACAGTTTTTATAGACAAAAAGACAAGAAGTTCTTAAACTGCATAAGCATTCATACAGTTTTGAGATTTTTATTATTTGTAGGACATTGAATGTATGATAGAAAAGGAAAAAGTCACAACATCTAAATATTTATTTGCCGTTTGTACCAAAGCAAATAAAAAATAATTAATAGGAATTGAACCAAATACAAGGGGTGTATTAAGGTGTGTCTGGCTGTAGGTTTTCTTCTACCTCACACACAGTTCTCAAGCCATGCATTCCTGTGAGGACATTTCTCTCTAAAGTTATGTAAAACATGAAGCCACTTACTTTCCGTATATATTCATATTGACACAATGTGATTTTGAGAAGTGTGAGGCTGGCTTGAGAAATAAGCCAAATGAATTGAGAAGTGTAGACCGTTTTATCTTCCTCGCGAATTTGCATCTGTTTACATCTGTGCTGTGTACATACCACCAGACATTAATGCTAAGCTAGCGCTAACACAGTTACCCGATGGTATACTGTAAACAACTGCCTGGCTGTGCATCCGGACAGCGTCTTTATAGCAGCGGGTGACTTTAATCATGCTGACTTGAAGACTGTCCTTCACAAAATCCATCGCAACGTGAAATGTGCATTATGGTTGCACTTTATTACATGCTTGTATAAACATGTATAAACAAATGCGTTAAATCCAGCGTATCCTGTTTATTATGTTTTCATTCGGTTTTATATTATATATAGTATATATTCAGTTTTATATTATCCCTTCTAAATTATTATTTTAATGGTCTTAAGGGATCAAAATTATTGATCAAGTTAAATGTACCATTTACCAGTGCTCGTGTCAAATAAGCTCATTCTGTAGTGAATCAAATGCAAATATAAACCATTCAGCTGAATCTTGTAACTATTGATCACTCTGATGAAAACTGTATTTCATAACGAGCATTTTTCATGGCTTTGCCACTTTCTCTTATATATGTGACAATGAGTTATGTAAATTAAATAAATAATCTTCCAGTAGTTGTTACAGTTATTATTATTGTTCTTAACAGTGCATTAAAGAACCCTTTATATTTTCCGCTGATATTAAGCTAAATAGTTTGGTGTAATGTTCCCCTAACTCTTGCTGTCTCGCTGCGAGCCAAATCTAATTTTCTCCTGTTACACTTTAATAAACAGACCTGCTTATTACTGTTTAGAGCTTTTACCATAGGATTCCATCTTATGTTAGATGATCCAAATTACTCTCATTATATTACAGGAGAAGTTTGGAAAGAGCTTGTGATGGGTTGCCTTTAAGTAGAGTTCTGCTGTATCTAATTTAATCACATGGCAATCTCAACTCGAGGCACTTTGCTGACTGAACAAAGTAGTGAAGTAATGAGCCTAGGCTATTATACAAATAAGAACAATTTAATTATACCAAAGTATAGCCGATAAATGTGATATATTCTGTACCAGGCCTGCTGCAAAATTAAGTGAAAGGACTGGTTATAGTATGGGTACAACTGATACCTCTAGTACTTCTGATACTGTTACTAATTCTCTTACATATTCTACATATTTCTTTTCTATTGCTAATATGAAATTATTACCAGGTGATGGGACGTAACTGAGTATGTTTACTTCATTATTGTACTTACTGTATGGACATATTTCACATAGCTGTACTATACTTGAGTAGTTCGTAGAGGATACTTACACTACTTCACTATTGTGTGTAATTGCATGACTTGCCTTTCTTTCGAGACATGCCTAACAACGTAACAGGTGTTTGAAGTCAGAAGTTGAGCTGGCTGCAGAAAGCGCCGAAAACAGCATGTTCACAATGAGGAATCAGAGCGAGAGAGAGAGCGAGAGAGAGAGAGATTTTTTTCCATGTTAAAAAGGCTACTCTTAGCTTAATACAAACCCTGTGCTTTTGATTCTCAAGTAAATTTAAATGCACTTTTACTCAGGTACACAAGTAAATGGAGGATTATTTTACTTGACGATTATTTGCCCTAGGAATCTCTACTTTTATGTACCGGATTTGTCTACTTTGCCCACCTCTGGTTATTACTGTTTGTTACAACATGTGACATGAGTATGACATATTTCAATTTTACTTCTGCTGATTCTATCACTACTAATTCTATAACCCACATCACTACTAGTGGTACAACTACTTCTGTAACTACTACTGCTGATGATTTCACCTGCCACCAGGTTTTCCACATTTTGCTATTACTCACACTCATCTTAAAATGGATTCAAGTCCCTTTATTCTATGCACAATCCACCACAATTACGAAGTAAAAAACTGTTGTTTTGAGTGTTTTGTGAATTTATTTAAAAATAAGTTTTCAGACTCATCACTTAGTATTTGGTGAAAGTACCTTTGGCAGCATTGTTTCTCCTATTCTTCTTGGCAGGATCGTTTAAGCTCAACCAGGTTCAATAGGCAGGGTCGATGAACAGGCATTTTCAGGTCTGGTTGGGCCACTCCAGAACTTTTACACAGGTATTCAGAAACGACACCTGTTTTTTTGGGTTTTTTTTTGGCGTAATGCTTTGGGTCATGGTCTTGTTGAACTGTCAAATATTCTGAGCACTGAGCATAGAAGGTTTTCACTTAGGATAGCTCTTCATTTTATCTGCATAAAATTTCCCTCTTTACTGACCAATCTTCCAGGTCCAGTCACAAAAAAACATCATCACAGGATGATGCTGCCACCACCATGTTTAACTGTAGGCATGCTTTTAATGAGGTGATGTGCTGTGCCTGATTTTCTGATTTTAAATAGTTCAATATTAGTGTCATCAGACCAAAGGATTTTGTTTCTCATGGTCTGAGAGACCTCTCAGTTGTCACATGCCCTTTAGGGAGGAAAAGCTTCGGCCTGGGCGTTCTTCCATTAAAAAAAAAATTAGGCAATTATTCATCTTCGGTATTAAAAAAATACCAGCTTTTCTATTTTTTAAATTGCAGTTTATTCAATGAAAATTTCAGTAGATCAAAATCACGACTATGGTTAACCTTAACTCCTCCCACTCTCAAATCAATGTGCATTTGCTATGCGTATATTCTGTTTGCTGAGTTGATATGTATCAGTGTGATTAATCATACAGCTTACATGTTTGCAAAAGTATTGCTATACAGTTTATCAGTAAAAAAGAATTTAAAAAACAAAAACACACTAAATGTACTATGATGTGCTCTAGCTGTTGGTAGTTATCTAAAAAGTTAGCTAACGTTATCTTTGTTTTGTAGCACCACGCTTGGATTAGATTCTGTTTCGAATAAGTGTCTGCTCGTTTAAATTTTAACCTGTCTACAAAATGTATGAAGAAGATAGGTATACAGTAAAATGGTGTATGATAAGTGTGCTAAAAGCTTTAAGTGGCTAGCTCTTAAGTGCAGATTTTCATGGTATAGATGGTATAGATGGTCTTTAATAATGGAGATAATGATGGCAAACTCTAGTGCTCGGAAGTTAACAAGACATCATGAATGTTTTACATATGATGGTGAAGATGATTAAAGTGATACTTATAGTCACAGGAATCTGTAGCCCCCCAGTGAGGTGTTACGAGTCGATGGTTATATGCAATGGATCGGGGGGATTTTGAGTTTGATTTTTAATAGATCTTTAGTGGTTAAAGAGAAAGTTAATATCCATGATGGCTTAGCATTGTATGGATTCCAACACATACCCTCTACCCTTATCAAAAGATCAATCGTGATGTGTTTTATGAACCATCATTTACAATCAATGGCTGCATTAAATAAGAGTCTTGTGATCAATCATCCTGGAAGATGGATAATCAAAGGTCCCAAACTTTGTCATGGAAATAACTGGGTTCAAGAAAGTGGCGTGCATTTTGCTTGTGGGCTTAATATCTCCTGAATTATGGATCAAAGACAATTGTTTCCTGGTGTCTGTTAGTCACAAGGACTAGGCCTTTGGAGAATAGCTTTAAAAACTATCGACATCAATCAATACTTGCCACTTTGCTCTGTATTGATTGACTTTCTGCCACTAAAGCAGGCTTGCTGGTCATTTGCTTCCTGAAGAGAATTGCTTGAGTAAAGTAGCTGTGTTAACAGACGCAAATGAGATCATGCCGTTCTGTAACAGTCAGGCATGACTGCTGCTTCTAGAAAATCATAAGTCAGTTAAATTTGTGATAGCTGATTTATTTTAGAATAGTCTCAGAGACAAAATAGAAGCAACCAATTTTTTGCGGCCTAAAAAAGTGGTTTTGTTGGAAAAGATATTTTAAAATATCTTGGAAAAGATAGTCTCGGATATCATTTACCAATCTTGACTTGCTTACAGAATAAATGTTATTACAAATCAAATAGTCCAAATGACTAACAATGGAAACAGTAACATGATCTGAATACTGTTGCAGTACTTTAGACTGACAATTAAACAGTATCACGTGAGAGGGAATGCTGTTGTGTTTGAACATCAGCACAGCAGTAATGCGGTCGTGGGCGCACAAAAAACATTTATTATCAAAAAATTTGTTTGTTTATTTAAACAGTTATTTAGCCTTGTGTTAGAAGCTAGTTAGCTTTGTAGCTTGCCTTAGGAGTAAAATAAAATAAAATAATATGGACAGTTTAGAGGCATTCTGGAACAATTTAGAAGCAGTTATTAAGGAGACAAAATGTTGTTTAAGATGACGTACCGTTATCAAATGTGTTTTGTTGCTGAAAGTGCTTCTGTGACTGGTTTTTAATGCTGGTTTTGGCAGGTAGCTTACCATGCCGGCCTACTTTCACCCAAGCTGGCAGCCATCAGTTGATGAGATATGATGCATGTGTTGAAATGTTCCTGATACCATATAGTACCACCACTCATGGAAAGCCGCCTCTCCTCCAATCATATAATGTAAAATATAAGTGTAAAGATGCTCAGTTAATGTAACAGACTCATTTAATATTATTTTAATGTAGTCACATATCCCACACTACATTAAGTTCAAAACTACAACAATAACAACAAATGACAAATGGTTTAAAAACAGCAACCTCATATTCTGACTAATAGTTTCTATATTTCTTTCATATTTCTTATGTCCTTAGAAGATACTGTATGTTGTTTTTCAGGAGATTAAGGAGCAAAGCTGCCTTGCAAATACTGTATATGGGCAGAAGAGACCATAAGACGTAGAGCTATGAATTGGCATGCCTTATTAGATTAGCAATTAGATTCTTCCATATTAGAATCCTCACAGATGGTTAAACCACTATGTGGAAAAATTGGGGTGGAAAATTTTTACACAATCCTGGCAAAGAAGAAAATATATTATTAAGAAAGTTAATAGGCCAAACCATTTGCCTTATACAGTATTAACTATTGAATCTACTGTAGCTACTGTATATGGCATGGCCTGTAAACACTATCCTCTGAAAGCAAAGTAAAATTTGAACTAAACTTGGTACACACATTCAGAAAGACAATATAATGACATATCCCAAATTTTGTTTTTACCAAGGCAGTTAAAATGTGAGATGGAAATTCGAAAAAGTCGCTTTTTTCAAAAACCTGCATATTCAGCAATTTGGTGCATCATAAATTCATGTCAATGATACCAACACATGCAGGAGCACTCAATGATAAAAATAAAGTAAAATTTTAATTCCAGTTCCTAGCTTTCATGAGTCATTTCTATAACGCCACCTTGTAGCCTATTTGCAGTACACTAGTAGTACACTTTTCCTAATGATGCCATGCATGTGGAAATCAGGTACTGGTGTACCTAGCTTTAAGTTCCTTGGCATTCACCCACCTTTGGACGTCACCTGGTCCCTGAACTTCTCTCTTCTGGTTAAAAAGGCACAATAGCACCTCTATTGTTTGAGGAAACTCAAAATGACCCACCTGTGCTCCCGGATACTGAAGAACTTTTACTGTTGTACCATTGAGAGCATCTCTGTGTTTATGGTAACTTCACTGCTTCATAGAGTAAAGCTTCCAATCATGGAGGACATTTACAAAAAACACTGTCTGCAAAGGGCAAGAGGCATTATCAAAGACACCTCCTTACCCTAATCATGGACTATTCAAACTTCTCCTATCAGGCAGGCACTACAGGTGCCTCAATGCCCCGACAGACTGAAAATTAGTTTTTTCTATGTGGCTGTTACCGCACTGAACAGCTGCTCATGGCATATTAACTGCTACACTATTGTACTTTCTCTTTCACTTTATATTGCCCTGCTTTATCCACTATGCATTTTTGCACCATCCATAATTTATGGTGTTGTTGTTGCAATACTGTATATTACACTCATATTAAGCCTGTGTATACTGTACGATGCAGGCATCCATATATATATATATGTACCACATACATACATATACTAATTAAAAATGCCAATAATATTATATTATATATTATTGGCATTTTTAATTGGTATATTGTATATCTCTATATATTATATATATTAAACCTAAATTTATTAATCTAATCTAATCTGATCTAATCGAATATAATCCAATAAGAGTATCATGTGAATTCAAAACAAATTTTAACAGAACTCAGGGTGCTGAATTATGAGAATATTGTGAAAACGTGCTTTGAATTTGGGAAAGGTAGTCCATTAGGGGGTGCTATGATCTGAATTTATGTCAACTTATGTACTTTTTATACACATTTTCAAGTTTGCAAAATGTGGCTTCTGTTGTTTATAGCGTTTTCTTATAAAAAAGTTTCCAAAAACAAACGTATTCATTTAAAATCTGTGAAATATTGACAATACTTTATACTATGTTGCTCATAGTATAAATGAGCTTTGTCTTGGGTGTAGAATGGTTGTAGATATTTTATTCATAGTAGGTATGTAACATTAAGGATCCTCCTAAAATTGTAATTTGTGAAGTTGGAATCAACATATTCAGTTAAATATAACTTTAAATTGATAAGTAGTAAATATTTTTCTAACACAAATTATTTTGAATATCAAAAAGCAGAGATAGCAAAAGCATTTCCTACCTACCTATAGTTATTTTCAATGCTCATGATACATGCACAAAGAAAATAATACAAGATTTCACTCCGGAATGGCTATATAAGTTATTTAAAAATCTCTTAGATCTGTTATTCCAATCTTCATGGAATTAGGTGGGTAACATTTCTAGACACCTCTGACAATAAGTCCAAGACTTTTAACTGAATGTATATTTAGTGTGTGATACAAATAAGATGAAGAGCCTTACCATGTGAATGCAAAGTCAGATTTTCACAAAACTTGGTGTGCTAAGTTGAAAGAAGGCCATGAGATCATGGTCTAAATTTGGTAAATGTAGTGCACTAGAAGGTGCTAAAACCAAACCTTGTGGCAACCAATATTGTACACTGACCAAATTTTTTTGGACAGTGTACACATTTCAAGGCGGCACGGTGGTGTAGTGGTTAGCACTGTCGCCTTGCACCTCCAGGGTCTGGGTTCGATTCCCCGGCCAGG
>JAQMYG010000018.1:14472578-14485210 GCA_030014215.1 Clariallabes teugelsi
CACCCTGTCCAGGGTGTACCCTGCCTCGTGCCCGAAGCCTCCTGGGATAGGCTCCAGGCCCCCCGCAACCCTGATCATAGGATAAAGCGGTATAGAAAATGAATGAATGAATGAATGAATACACATTTCACATTTTCCCAGTTTTCACTAATAGAGTTATATTAGTTGCATAGCCTTCATCTTTCATCTTTCACAACACAAAAACAGTGTGTTAAATCTGTTTGATTCAATCTTGGCACTTGATTCCCATAGACTTAATAAACTTTATCTTTGGTGTATAATTATTTTATATGATGTTCCTTTGAGGACGCTCTCCAAAATTTCAAAAAATGGTTGCAGCAGACTTACAATAACCTACAAAATGTTGTGTTGTTTTTAATTTCTTATATTTCTTGCTATTTTATTCCATTGTACTCCATAGTCCAATTCTAATGCTCAGATGTTTATTGTAGGTGCTTTTGGCAGTGGACAGTGGTCAGCATAGGCGCTCTGACATACACATAGCCCCATACACAACTGTGGTGCACTGTATCCTCATATCTTTCTTTTAGAAAAAACATTAACTTTTTCAGTTGCACTTCTACTGGATCAGAATATAGGAGCCTTGGCTGCCTGGTTTTCCTTCCCTGGTCCTAACCACTGCAGACTGGGAATATCCCTCAAGAGCTGCAGTTTTACTGTTGCACTGACCCAGTCGTTTAGCCATCATAACTTGACCCTTGTCAAAGTCACTCCTTTGCTTAATCCTTACGCTTACCCATTTTTTTCTGCTTCTAACACATCAACTTTAGGGATAAAAATGTTGTCTTGCTGCCTAATACATCCCACCCACTTCCAGGTGCCACTGTAATACGATAATCAATGCTATTCACGTCAGCTGTCAGTGGTCATAATGTTATTGCAGGTTGGCTTAAAAGTGTGTGTGTTTTTTTTTTTTTTTGGTTGTTGGTTTGTTTGAAGTCACATAAGGTTGTTCAACAAGTGTCTTTAACCTTGTAGACCTTTGCTGCCAGTTCTTCTAGGGAAGAGTGCCTTCTACTTGTGCTCTGCAAAGCCTTCATAATGGCTCTAATCTGAGCTGCTGTTAATTGGTAATTTTAGAGGCTAGTAACTCTAAATTAACTTCTCCTCTGCTGCAGAGGTAAATTTAGTTTTTTACTTTCCTGGGATGGTCTTCATGAGAGCCAGTTTCATCACAGTGCTTGGTAGGTTTTGCAAATACTGTTCTTGCAAGAACTGTTCCAAAACAGCTGACCTTTGTGTCTTAAATAACCATTGATTGATGACTTTGTTGTTATTTAAGTACCGAATATGTATATGTGTTAATTCATCGATTTGGGAAAAAAATCCAGTATTGTTCTACAATGTGTAAAAAAAGAAAAAAAAAAAAGAAAAAACCTTAACAAAAAACATTGAACCAGACGATGTGTTCTAACTTATGTCTTGTACTTTATATAGGAAATATTACTTGTTGCATTTTTTTTTTTTTTTATACTCATAATCAGTAGTTCCTCAGTTGGCTCTAGGGTCAATATCCAGTTATACTTAACTGTAAACAAATTGTGAAAACATTGTATGTTTATCTGATACAGTATGTGCATCCTAGGTACTTCACAGTAGTTAACCATGATAAAACCTGTGTTCCTGATTCCTAGCCAAGATACTAATTTTAAGATTGTTATGATATAAAATTACAGAAAGCATCCTACGGTATGTCACAGTAGCTATTCTTAGTTTTGAGGAAGTTGTTACACACTAAAAGCTACAAAGAGGTTAGATACAGTAAGCTAATTGCTTTTAGAAAAACAGTGGTGATGTAACTCTATGCCTAAAAGTGATTCTTAAGTAGGTTATAAGATAATGTAGAAGCAACACAATGTAGCACCAGCTCTTCCTTCCTAATCAAAACCATTAGTAGCCAACTTAACATAAATCAAATTTATTATAGATGAATATTTAACAAACTTTGCATTACACCGAGCCTGATTTGATAACTTAAATCAATACCTTGTAAGGGGGGGAGGGACACCAAAATGCTTACGGTAATGTAAGTAAATTATTGTTGTTATAGATACAGAGTGACTTGTTCGTAGGGTAAATTTTCTTGTATGCTTCCTGAGAGTTCCTCACTTAATGTCTATAGGCTACCGCTTTATCCTGTATACAAGGTTGCGGGGGGGCCTGAATCCTATTCCAGGAGACTTAGGGCACGCACACATACACACTACCACAGTGTTTGGACTGTGAGAGGAAACCGGAGTACCCGGAGAAAATCCACCGAGCACGGGAAGAACATGCAAACTCCATGCACACAGACCCAAGGCAGGAATCGAACCCGGACCCCGGAGGTGCAAGGCGACAGTGCTAACCACTGAGCCATTGTGCCGTCCTCAGAAATAACTATATGAAAGTATTTTCTCTTGTAAATACAATAAATCAGTTTTTTCTTTCTAGACAGTAAGTGTAGTAGTTGTGGATGCTTGAGGACACTGATTCAAATAGTCATTACAGTGTGTACTGTATACAGTAGCAGTGGCCATTATTTTGAGCTGAATCATTCATAATTGTTTGTCTACATTCTTGGTGAATTGGTTTCCTCCGTTACGACTGGTTTTCTGTCGAGGTATCTAAACCATCACGCTACTAAAGTGGAAAATAATGCGGCTGGTTATCAGACACGGAGACATTTCTCTAGAAGGCTCTTTCTTTCTTTTAATGAGCCCCAATGAACTGTCCTGTCGGAGCGGCTCTGTAGCTCCGCCTCTCCTCGATTCTTATTGGCTATCCATCGGCTTGTGCTGGGAGCTAGTGCGCTCTGATTGGTTCAGCGGTTCTCAGCCTTGTGGAAGAGTTTTGATTGAGGTGCGCAGGAAAAAAAGCTTTCAGTCCAGTGCGTCGCTTGACTTTGAACCCGAGCCCGGTAAATATACGGAACGGTACTTTATAGCGTGTTTAAATGGTGTTAGGGGGCGAAAAAACATGGCTTGAATGGAGATTCAACACTACAAGCAATGACTTTTGGGTTTGTCATGGTTTGGAGACGTTGCTGATGGATAAACTTGATAAACCAGGATCCTGAAGTGAAAGGGAGAAGAAGAAAAATAACAACAACACAAGAATTAAACGGGACAGAATGTGACTTCTTATTGTTTGTTTATTCTTTTATTTATTAGGGGGAAAACAAATAAATAAACAAATAAACAAACAAACAAACATCCCACGACTGGTTAGTTGGAGTTTTTATTTTTAGTTTTTTTTTTTTTTTACTGGAATTAGGAAGCAAAAGTGAGAGAGAGAGAGAAAAACAAGAATTGGAAGAGGAGCGGCGCAGTCACTCGTGCGCGGTACTCGTGCGGCTCCCGCCACCTGCGCATGATGCGGGAGTGGAGCGGAGAGAGAGTGCGGGACGGAGGGTTCTGTACGGAATAGCACGAGTTTTATTCTGACCTGAGCTGAATGAGAAAGCTCCCGGGCGATGGCGTCTGAGGTGGTGTGTGGACTGATCTTCAGACTGCTGCTGCCCTTCTGCTTAGCGGCAGGTGAGTAGACAAAAAAAAAAAAAAAAAAGAAAAAAGCTTAACAAAAAAGTGAAGAGTGACGCACAGGGCAATGCGTAAAGAAGTCAGGATACCTCCAGCTGCCAGATAAGGTTAGGCTGGTGATCGCTTGTCAAATTGGACCAGGTTTTACTTGTCTTAATGTTGAATAAACACCTGTCGTGTTGAAGGAACACTTATACCAAGGTGTGTGTTCATGCGTGACCAGCTGAACCCGTGCAAACTACATACAAGGAGTCCTAAAAGTGCAGGAAATGATCATAATTATCAATGATCAAAATACAGTACATGCATGACACAAGATGAGTTCATCCTAAGTGGGAGATGTGTGTATAAATTTTTTTTTTTTTTTTAAAACAGACTTCTTTAAAAAGTATGGATGCCACTCTTTTTTTCAGTTGTAGATGTATTTAAAATCATTATAGGCTTTTAGTACAATTCAGTACTTATATAAATTATTTCCAGACTGCTTAGGAAAAAAGGTATTTGTCTACTAGTAGGGTGCTTTTAAATATTTTTAGGTTATTGCAGTCTAAACCTTTTATTTTTTTTATTTTTAAAGGTATATTATGTTCACATTATTAAAGGTACCGAAGGTGGTTGAAAGAGCACTGTTCCTCCAAAGGTCCTCCTTCAAAGATGTTACATGCCTTTATAATAATAATAATAATAATAATAATAAAAAAAAATAACAGTATAGTATTTGCATACGCGCTTGCAGTGTTTAACAATCTGATGCTAGGTGGTGATTTTCGGAGCCAAAAATAATCTGAAAATGCGACACTCGTTAAAAATCAACTTTAGATTTAGGTTCAGTAGGAAAAAAATGCTGAAATATCGCCTCTACGTTGCAACATTCACATATACTGTAAAAATAAGGACAGGAAATTATATCCGTTACATCAATAGAAGGTTACAGTTTAATAGGTATTTATTATATTTGCGTACAAGGTCATGTGTGTCCAGCTGGTCTTTTATGTACACACTGTACGCGGTGCTCTTTGTTCACTTGTTAATGTGCATCACAATTTAACATTAATAAATGCAAAATAATTGAACCTAGAATCAACTTTTAATCTGTATGAGAACTGTTATTAACAGTGACTGTCAGTATATAATGCCGTATCGTGGATACAGTATAATCATTCGGCTCAGGCTTTCAGTCTTTGAGCTGACACACAGGATATTGATGTTGTATGTTTGTCAAATGTCAGATTATTATTATTATTATTCCTTTTTTTAAATCTTCTTTTGGTTTGGTTGAGTGTTTTTCATTACAGACCACACTCATAATGGCAGTCATTCTTGATCGCTGTTAGCTCAAATGGCCGATCTCTAATGTTTTTGCTAATAGTGCAAAGCCGGCATTATTATCGAACTGGACCCTGCGTGCTGTCTGATTCATTCTTATTCCTGTATCCCATCAGACATCAAACATCTAGCACTTCATTTAAACGCTAACTGTAATCAACAAGATAATGCCCCCTTAATTCCTAAAGCCGATGGCTTAATTTGATGTACGATTGACCGCAACGGACGTGAATTAACGCATTGTCACCCATAAGAGTCATCCTCTCAGCCTGCCCACGCTGCATTCTGTACATAACATCCACTCAAATGTACAGGCCGATAATGTAACGTTTGACAGCTGAGAAAGTCTGCTCTTTTTCCTCAGAAAGTAATCTCACTGAGCCATGGAGCGTCTACCATTAATCGCTGGAAAGTCGTTTTAACCGCATGAATTAATAATGTGGCATCAGAGGAGAGAAAAACTGGCTGCCCATTATCGTAAACACACCTTTAATATTTGATGATTAGATTTTTTTTTTTTTTAAGTGAAGATAAGCAGAGGTCAATCACAGGAATGTGCGGTAACAGGAAAAACCTGGAGGAAACTTGACATGGCTGTTGAAGTCAAATGTCTTTTTGTAAAAAAAAGAAAAAAAAACAGATAGTGTTTGTAGACATGCCAAGGTGATCAGTACTTCTTACTATTGGGTTTTAGTTTTAGTCTGTAGAAAAGGACAATTTTTTTGGTGTCTGGTTGTCTAAATGCCCAAGTGCAAAGAAAACACTAAGAAATATGAATGTTCAGACTGATATTTTTCAGATGAGCACATACTGTAAGCAAACTGAAAATGACCACCATATGATGCTAATGCTTTAAAACTATACAGTATGCTTTAATGAAAGTCAATAAAAAACTTATTATAAAAACTTTTAAATTATGTTAATTTAACACTTGCTAATTTAACAACATGCTAAATTTTCCTGAAAATTTTATACGTAAAGATTTATTTGTTATTTAAAATCAAATAGAAATTTTTATTCTACTGACTCATTTCAGTATCGCACATATCAAATGTATAAATTAAGGTTCTTGCTTTAATATCAAGATTACAGTGCTGTGCAACATCAAAAGTAATTAAGATCGATCCGACACCATAGATGCAGGCTGGACATTAGAGTAAGTGTTTTTAAACACAACAGTTGATGTGGCTTTGCCTTCTCAAAAAGCATCAATTATTCCTGAGTCAGTTTGCTGTACCGCAGATCAAACCTGGCAGTGAAGGCAAGCCCATGAGTGTCATATTCGGAAACCACAGCTTTTCGTATTCACATTTCTAAACTAGAACCAGGTTACTGGAAACCGTCACAGCTTGTTAAACAGAGCTGATAGCTGACAGTTACAAAACAATAGTATTATTACCCTAGTGTACCCTCGTTAAATGGGCTCAAATTAGTCTACAGAACATCCCGTATATTTGTTTTCATAAAGTGCTGTCTGGGATCTGTGGTATTGAGCTTGGCTGTGGTTACTAATGGGAAAAGAGTGACATGGAATTTTTCGTAATTAGGTTAAGATCAGTTTATATTTTATATCATCTGTAAGCATTTAATGAACAACCCTGTGATTTCAATTAGATAGAAGAATCTGATTAGCTAAATCAAACATCTCACCAACGATAATGAATACTAATACTTAAGATCATGTAAACGCTATTTACGACTGTATATTTACAAGCTCCTGCTTCTGTGTTCTAAAAATAGTGAAAATTAGCGAAAGACTAGGAAGTGCTTCTTCCGGTGCACATGAAACTGTCGTAACACACTCAGAGGACACACTCAGCTAGACAGCTGACAGCTCTATCCGATCCCTTCCGCTTGCGTCAACCCGTGGAGTATGCCATGCTTGTGCATTATTATAATATGTGTAGTTCCTTGGGAAGTGGACAGAGGGCTTGGCATGGAGTGGCAAATTAATCTACATTTATATAGCATTTGGATAAAATGTATAAGTGGGTAAAATACTTTCGTTTTATTATGTGGATATGTGGTGTAAACTGTCATGCCTTATTGTAGCCACATGTATTTGGGAGGGTCAAGTTTGTGGTATATTGGTAGCTTAGTAGTAAAGAACAGCTGAATAAAAATCTAAAGTTTATACAAGACTAAGTCAGTAATGTGTTCTCCATATTTTATTATGATGATAAATTAAAGAAAGTGACAGGGTTCTGGGCGGCACGGTGGCTTAGTGGTTCGCACCGTCGCCTTGCACCTTCACCGTCCGGGTTCGATTTTCACCATGTGTCTGTGTTCATGGAGTTTGGACGACAGCTATGTTCTACTTGCATTATAAATCAGCAAGACCTATATGCAAATGTATAAAAAACATGGTCATGTGAACAGAAACCTTCTTTAAAATCAGCTTGAGGTAAGAAGGATGTTTTAGTCAGTTTGCATGTACGTTTATGGCTTGTCATTGCCACTACCTTACTTTTGCACCATCCTATGCTGGTAGACAAGCACTCGCACTCCAAGACCTTAATCAGAAATTTCGGACATACTTTTGTTTTTATTTATTTTAGGTCACACTGGCACTAAATCAATCAACAGTGAGCATTTCACTTCCTTACCTTCTGACCAAAGACTCCTTTCTGATATGTGATTTTTTTTTTTTTTTTTTTTACTTCTACGTACTTCAGCAATGCTAAATAACCACTATCCAGTTTTGTCTCAATGTCCCGCCATCCTTTTCAGGAAGTTCACTGCATGGTTGTTGGGTTTTATTAGCAGGATATATGCTGTGGCGATATAAGTCTTAAGTCTTGCACTTAATTATTTCCCGTGCTGTTAGCTGATACTTAATTTAGTGTTATCTTTTTCAGCAGACCTGCTGGACTGTGGTCACAAACAAGAAATACTCCCAGGACCTTATTAACTGTAGTCCATATTTCTTGCTCTGGGAAATGAGACATAAAAGATTACTGCAACTCCGCGACTCTAATCTTGCTAACAATTGCACCGCAAATAATACTGATACTTAGTATGGTTTTATACTAACTGTCAAAACTAGTTTTCATTCATTATGACATCTTGCTGATTGGAACGGCGATTATGATAATATGCTAATGCATGAAGGTGTTGTCATGCTAATTACTTTCATTCAGTGTATCAGGATGGCTAATTGCTTACATTTGTGAACCTTATTTTATTGAGCTTGTTAGTTCTTAGTTAGTTATGATACCACAGTGGTGTTGATTACTTTTCTGTTATAGCATGGTTGCTGTAAGAAGTAATGTGTTTCACACCTATTCTACCTGCATCAAAAAGCATAATGTTTAATCCAAATATGAATTAGAATTTACCTGTTGGGAAATTGTGGTGGAATAAGAGGATAAAATGTTTTTGGGGTGTGCCATTATTGGAAAATAATAAATTTGAGGGTTGTAAATTAGGATTCTCGATAAAAACTCATCTCAAAATACTACTATTAATAATAAAAAGCCTGTTGAAAATGTGATTTTTACCAGAATCACTATGGAATAACTTGTACTTAACCACATTTGATGAAAGTTGAGTCAAGAGCTGCTTGACCCAATTCCAGGTGTATCTGATCAGAATGTGCCAGTAGATTTACATTATATGTGCAGTGTGTTACAGCAAAGCTGGTTGGAGGACAGTGAGTGCTACGAGTTTGTATCAGGAAGTTAAAATGACATAAGTACTATTGTCTTTCACTTCACTGAAATAAAAAGATAGATTAATGATGGGAACACGTCAAGCTTATTAAGTTTGCCGTGTAAAAATGTTCTGGTCAGACTTGTGGGAAATGCTAGGATTGTTCTGGCTTTGTGGGAAATGCTAGGATTATCAGACATCCAGCTGCTGACATCTGGATGGCAATCCTTCAGAGCCAAGAAAGTTCTTAAAAAAGCCAGATGTGTCTTGTTCCACCTCCACTTTAACACACAATGAAATGATAAACAGATAATGCATTTCTGCATTGTTTTGTAGGTGAGATCATCTACAAAGGACAAATTTGTACTCCGTGGTTCAATTTATTAGTTTTTCTCTACTGTTGATAAAATGACAAAAACAAGTTATAGCTCTCACGTTGGTTTTCTGAGTGCCCATTAATAACTAAAGAACACTTATATGCTCTATAACTTCACAGTGCAATTTAAATACCCCATTAAACTCTACTGACTCAGTGTGTGGAATGCATTTTATATAATATATATAATACACACACACACACACACACACACACACACACACATACTGTACATACACACACAGCTTCTTAAATGCATTCACGCAAAATGCTTGGACACCTTCTCTGAGTTTTTCATAAACCCTCCATATACTCATATAAGTACAAATAAAATTTTGCAGTAATAGATATTAATAATATGGTTTACAAGCAGCACAGTGGTTAAAGGGTTAGCCTCACACATATAGGGCTTGAGTGGTTGGTAGGTTTCTTCAGGTTATCCAGTTTCCTGCCACAGTCCAAATGCAGAGTAGGTTGATGGGGTTTCGAAATTGCCCGTAATGTGTGACTGGATGTCTGATTATGTTGTGCCCTGAGATGGATTGGCAGTTCATTCAGGTTGTGCCCCGCCTTATACCCTGGAATAGGCTCCAGGCCTCCTGCGACAGGACAGAGGTACAGTACTGTGCAAAAGTCTTAATCACATGAAAATAACTACTGTCTTCAAAAAAAAAAAAGGACCTACATAATAAAAAAAAAACACAAAAAGTAGGAAACAGTAATTCATGAAACAAAGAATTTTTTTTTCTTCTTTGTCTTTCGGCTGTTCCCTTTCAGGGGTCGCCACAGCGAATAAAAAAAAATTGTTTTTAATAGCTTAAAATACTGTATAGTCTCATGTACAATTTGTGCTTCTTCATAAGGAAATGAGCTTCTCAATTTGACTGAACATCCTGCAGAACCAGCCACAGTCCTTCTGACGACTTTGCCACACCTGCTTCTTTTTCATGCAAGATTTCTTATTTATTTAAAATTTTTTGTCCGAAAAGTGTTTTTTTTTATTTAATATGCTGCTTTCATTTCTGGCCAATAAAGTTTTTTTCCTGCAAGTTTGTCTAGATTACTAATGTTGTGAAATCAGATTATTTTTTTATTATTATTATTTGTTTTGTACTTTAACTTTGTAGGGAAAAAAAATCAAAGGGGTGCTTAAGAGTTTTGCGCAGTAGGTTATAGATGAATGAATGAATGAATGAATGAATGAATGAATATACACACACACACACAAACAGTGTATACTGAACAGTCACTTTTATGGGAAATTCTGTAAACATGCTTATTCCTTTGTTCAAGTCACCTGTTGCAATGTGTAAAATCATGCAGATATAGGAGAACAGCTTCAGTTAATGTTTACGTCAAACATCAGTATGAGGAAATGTGATCTCTTTGACCATGGTATTGTTGTTGGTCCTAGGTTTGATTGTTTCAGACGTTGCTGAAACCCCCTTGGATTTTCACACACGGCGGTCAGGAGAGTTTACACAGATTGGCATGGACAAAGAAAACATTCTGTGGGTGTCTTAAGACTGTTATGCCTTCTTCATGAAAGAGTTTTGCTAGACTACTTTGAGCTGGCAGGAAGGCGACACTAACCCTTTACAACTGTGGTGAGGTGAAAAGCATCTCAGACTACACGACATGTCGAGCCTCAAGGTGGGTGGGCTGCAACAGCAGAAGACACCATCGGGGTCCACTCTGGTCAGCTGAGAACAGGAATTTTACTTGTGGTTGCAATAAATGCAGGAGAGAAATGTGTTTAGCGGAAATTTGTCAAAATTTCACGAACCGAATGTTTTCCCAGGCTTCTGCATTTGGGGTTTTCACAGTGACCCTCTGTGCATGAGCTCTGATGAACCGAGTTCTTTCTGTCCAAGGACTCTTAACCCTGTTTAATTTAAAGCCTAGACGGTGATGTTTGGACGTCTGTCTTATGAGTCTCTGACATTGTTTTTGTGGGTTTGTGAGTCATTTAAAGGTTTAACTCGGCCTGTCTTCTATGCTGCTTCACCAAGATGAACAGTAAAATATTAAATCCATGCTAAGTTTTGCATTTTGGATTCATAAATTTTTTTTTAAATAAGTTTTTAATTTTTACCTTTCAGAGCACATCCAAGGCTTAATATGTCACAGCGTAGTGATTAGTGAACAGAGCATGAGAAAAATGTCTCATATCATTTCTAGGTGATTTCTATCCCATGTTTAAGCTTCGTTTGTAAATCTTTTGCAGAATGGGTTCAGAAGAGGATGTAAGAGTTCTGCAGTATATCTTATGTTCTCACAGCAGGTGACAAACAGAAAAGTGTCTCAATAGACAAAGTTGAGCAACTTAAGTCTCTGGAACTGTCTAAGTGTGATGAACAGCATTATCCGAATCCGTATCCGAATCTTTGCTCTCAAGATCAAAAGTTATTAGTTGGATTGCACCGAGATCTGCTATTTCTACTAATTTGTCACTCATCTGTATGTATTGCATATAAAGTTTTTTTTAGGCTTTTTTTCTCTAACCATATGTCTGCTTTTGTGTGTGTGTGTTCCATCTCTCTGTAGCATGCTTCTTCAGGTACAACTGGCTGTCCTTTGTCTACCTCATCTACCTCCTCCTCATCCCGCTGTTCCCCGAGCCCTCCATCACAACCATGCAGAGTAAGAGCTACTCAAATCTATGACTGCTTTCATAAATCCAATGCCGGGGTGAAATCTGTCACAACGCTGCTATTAAGTGGACTGTGAAAGAAACCAATGAGCTTAAAAAATGCTAATGATATTGAGGGTGTATAAAAAGAAAAGTGGTGTGTCTGCCTTTAATGCAGCAGAATACAGAACCTGAAAGAAGGATTTATTGTTTTGAGTGCTTGAAAGGAATACACAGTACAGAAAAGATTGTGTTGTTTATACCTCGGTGCTGTTGAATGTTTGAAACTGATTGCTCAGAAGCTCTTGATTAAGTAAGGAATTACACATTGCAAACTGTGCTGTTATATAAAAATTATGGCACGTCAGGGGGGACTAATGCCACACATTTGAACAGTTTATAGTTAGATTTAATGTTGTTGAGCATCCAGTTACATTTACATTTATGGCATTTGGCAGACACCCTTATCCAGAGTACTTTAAAAAAGTGATAGGACATTTCATTCTGCATTTAACACCTGAGCAGGTTAAGGGGTAAGAGCCTCACTCGAGGGCCCAGCAGCTTTTCGGTCCTGAGATTTGACCTCATGACCATCCAAAAAGTAGTTCAGTGTCTTAAAGAATGAGCAAAGACAACTTAGTTCCTGTTCTCACACGATAAAGGTATAATAAAGTTATTCTGTGTGTGTGTGTGTGTGTGTGTGTGTGTTTCTCTCTTTTTGTCTCTCTCTATCAGTTAAATAAATGTCTCCTAATGAAGAACATCAACAATTTTAGGCTTTTCATATTTAAATTTTTTGTTTATTATTAGTCTTAGACTATATTCCCAATGTTGTATTCCTCCCAAGTCCCAATGCTTGAGATATTACTATAGAAACTACAGTAATATAGGAAATTAATATTAACCTGTAGTTGTTACTTCAGGGTACTGGAGCTACCTGTGCTTTTATACAAAAATAATACAGTACTAGGGATGCAACGATACCACTTTTTTGGAAAACGAGTACGAGTACTTGCATTTCAGTACTTGCCGATACCGATACCGAGTACTTAATAAAAACATGATTTAAATTTACAGAAACAGACGCGGAATTGTTTCGCATGTA
>JAQMYG010000018.1:14545027-14559613 GCA_030014215.1 Clariallabes teugelsi
TACACACACGCATACAGACACAAAATAAAATATGTTTTACACACACACACACGTGGTCACAGTGTTATAGTAAACAGAACACGCGTGCACGGATGTTGATTATACCTGTAAGAAACGCGCACTAAGACCCAGCAGGGGAGACGATTACCCACAATTCCGCAGCACAAGAGAGGGAAAAACTGTTGGCTCAGTTGTGATCACGTGACGCTCTGCGTCAAAACAAGAAGCGCATGCGGGATACATGATACTCGGTACTCGTAAAAACCAAGACTTATTCGTTTTTCAAGTCAAAATTTATTAAGAATCTTTGCTCGTCTTGGTGGAACACTCGCAAACCGCGTTACTCACAATCCGAGGTTTCACTGTACAGGCAATTTGGGAATGCCAGTTAACCTAATCTGCATGTCTTTGGACTGTGGGAAGAAACGAAAGTTCCCAGGGAAAAACCCACCAAAAACGGGGGAATGCACACACATCTGGCATGGGAATCGAACCCTTGTGCAAGGCCACAGTGCTAACCACCGTACCAACATTGTTATAAAAAACTTTTCAACAGTTACCCAAAGTTACTGTAGGTTTCCTGCTGGGTCGGTTCCTGGTGTTGAATCTGGTTTGTGTCTGGGTTTCTTCCTCATGTCATGTCTGAGTTTTTTTTTTTTTTGTCTTTGTCTGTTACCTTGTTAATGAGAAATCTATATATTTAGCCATTACAATTTCATGTTAAACTGCGTGTTGCAATATTTATAATTAAAAGCTACATACAAATAGAAATAAACTGTCCTGAAATTAAATGAAGTAAATGTATTTTTTTTACAGACTACCCTTGGAGATTCCCCAACTCTTTGACAGATTCTAATGTTATCAAATGGCTATACCTGCCCGATTTCCGCACAAGACCAAACCCAAAATTTCTCATCTGTGAGTAATGATTATATACTCTAAATTTCTATTTTTAATGTTTGGCAAGTTTCTTTGTCAAAATTACTATAGTAAACAAGTGTGCTGATTAACAGTAGACTGAGTAAAAGTTCAGTTTTCGTTTATTTCTTTTCCTTAATCTCTCTTTCTTTCATTCTCTGTTCCAGATGACTTTATGTTGCTGCTGAGCGCGTCATTGCAGCGGCAGGTGTTCGATGAGGAGAATAAAGCGGCGGTCCGTCTGATGGCCGGAGAAAACGTAGAGATCTGCCGAGATCTGGATGCTGCCTCCTTCAGCGTACACAACCCCGTCCCAGACTTTATACACTGCAGGTGCTAACACACGCAGAGGACATTTTCTTTGATCTAACAATATTACCCTACCAACTTTTATGCCAGTAATTGAAATAGATCTGGTTGCGCAAACATCACCAGAGCCTCCACTTACAAGCTGGGCATCACTTCACATTTAGGCAAATTTACCAGAATGTGTTCTGAATGCTTTGTGATGCCTTGACTGTCAGCTGCAAACCATCTGTGTGCGTCAACATGCACAACACCTCCCCATTCTTCTTTCCCGTTTTTCTTTCTCATCCTCCCATTCCCGATTTCTTCCTCCCCAGACCAGATTACAGATGGAGCATGTTATCTATAGCCCATCACTTTCACTCATATGCAGTTTTATTTTGCCTAATTTAATAAGCGGCTTTTATGTACAAAGTGAGCTGGCTTCTCAACAAGGTGATCAGTGAGGGAGGAGGAGGGGGTGGGGAGGGGGGGTCCATTCTGGCCCATCAGCTTCACTAGTATGTATCTTTTAA
Organism: Clariallabes teugelsi; assembly: GCA_030014215.1. Lineage (NCBI taxonomy): Eukaryota > Metazoa > Chordata > Actinopteri > Siluriformes > Clariidae > Clariallabes > Clariallabes teugelsi. The sequence goes on from JAQMYG010000018.1 coordinate 14,546,767, forward strand.
TCAAAGCCCTTAAAACAGGCTGAGTACTAGGACCTACATCGGTGTTTCCACACACAGCAGCTCTGAGTGGCTGTGAAAGTTAATGAGTGGACTGATGTAGCGCGCACCCAGGTGGGTAAGAGATCTAGAGTGCACTCAGATGATAAAGATCCATACATGCTAGCTTTTACAGCCCATATGGCGAGCGCTCACTTCCTTCTTATATAAACATATATATGGAGATTCGGAAAACATTGACCCTACTAACAGTAAAGCACTTGTCAACAGGTAGCCACTTAAAGACTAGCTCCAGTGTCGGGGGTTTGACTCCCGCGTGTGTAGAGTTTGCTTGGTGGTACTTCGGTTTCCTCCCACAGACCTAAGATTAGTCCAAGTGTGTGAGTGAGTGTATGTACTTGTGTGCCCTGTGATCAACCGGCACTCCATCCATTGTGTCCTCCACTTTGTTCCACGAGTCACCTGGGATAGACTTCAACCCCTCCATGACCCTTTTTGGTTCAAGTGAAGAAGTTTCTGTCCTTTTTATTATTTATTTTATATTTTAATATAAAATAAACCTGATTGTCCGCAAATTTTAGTGAAACAAAAAATGTCTTTATACAGTATAACTGGGCTACAGTATAAGTTCTAGCAGATGTTAATTCTTTTTTCAGCAGTGCATAAGGGTGTTTTGTCATTATGATCTGGCAACCCTGACAAGCCCAAAGTGTGTGACGGAGAGTTTGAGCAATTAATTACTGCATGTGAGACAGCTTGAGTGAAAATATAATTTGTGCGTCGACAAAAACAGTTTTTATTCAGGAATGAAGCCCAGCAGTAAAATGTAGTTTTGCACTATAATAGTTAAACAGAACTAATCCACAGTTTACATGCATGCCAAACCATGGGAGTCCATTACACCATAACTAAATAGTGTTCAGATGTCTGTGCTAGGACAAAAATCACCAAAATATCATCCATATAAATAAAACAGACACACAATACCTTGTGTCTTGGTATTTTATTCTTATTGAATGTAAAATTTGATATTCAATGACTTTTCAGGTGGACCCTGTACACCTGCATAAATGATAGCAACATGATTAGATACAGGTGTTGTGTATAAAAGTGCATAAACTTTGATCCTGGTGCAGGTCGTATTTGGACATGCTGAAGGTGATCATGTTCAGCTACCTGTTCTGGTTTGTCCTGACCATCATCTTCATCACGGGTACCACACGCATCAGTATTTTCTGCATGGGCTACCTGGTGGCGTGTTTCTACTTCCTGCTGTTTGGTGGAGAGCTGCTACTCAAACCCATCAAGAAGATCTTGCACTACTGGGACTTCCTGATAGCCTACAATGTCTTCGTCATCACGATGAAGAACGTCTTCTCTGTGAGACACATCAGTTTTATTTTTAGTATTTTTTCACATCAATTAAATTAATTTTCTTATAAGTTTTACCTGTTGAAAAAACACCTTTTCCAGTTTATTAGGGACATTTGTATATTGCATCTTCCATTATTATTTTGAAATTTAACATATAGGACAATTTGTAGATTTGTAAATTTAACATATAGGACAATTACAGACGGCATTTGTGTAAACTGATTAATCATCCTAGTGAAATCCCATTCTATATTGTAAAAGTAATGGCCGATGTGTGTAGTACAGTAGGTGGTTTAAGCATAGCATATTAAGCATAGATCAATTCCACATTTTGTGTAAGTCAATAAGAAACAGTTTTTTTTTTTTTAAATCATTTTTGTTTGTTTGTTTATTTGTATAAGTATTTTTCTATTAATATAAAACTAATAGCCCAGACCCCAAATCTGCTCATTTCAGGCACCCGGGCTAGAGAGCTGTCCACCACTGAGTAAACGTGTGCCTGATAAACAGGCATCTGTGTGTATTTATGTCATGCTACTTTAAACACAATTTCCTTGGTCCAATGCAATTATGCATAAGTGTTTATTTGGTATTAAAATTTTAGACACCTGTGTGAATTTCTCTGTGGTTCTCGTGGTTGCTTTGCCCAGATTCTTGCCTGTGGCTACATCAACAAGCTGAAGGTGAGCTGCTGCTGGCTAATCCAGCTGCTGAGTCTGGCCTGCACCATCAAAGAATATGAGGACCTGCCAGGTGTGGATCTTAGAACTTTGTCCCAATGAACCCAACCATCAAGGTTTCCCTTAATGAACTCTGGATTTGTTATAAATTCACTCAGCAGTTGTTTATGTGTACTGAATTTAAAAATGAATAAATGCTGTTGTACCACATTGACATTAGTTAATTGACCAGAAGACAATAGCTGATTGTTTAGCACAAATTCCGTTGCAGGTTTTTTTTTTTTTTTGATTACGGACAACGACTTTAAAATAGAAAAGAGCAAACGTTTGTAATCTGTTTGGTTTTGGTGTGAAATAGTGTTTGTATGTGTCTCTGTGTCCTCAGTGTCTAGTAGTGACTGTGACTTGCCTAGGGACGAGGCAGGTATTATCTGGGACAGCATCTGTTTCAGCTTTTTGCTGCTACAGAGACGTGTCTTCATGAGCTACTACTTTCTCCACGTTGTGGCCGATATACGTGCTGGACAGATTCTGGCTTCTAGGTACTGTGCTTAAGAGCATTCGCTTCATGGTTAATCTTCATGCAAGGATTACTATTCACCCTAACATCAGTGCTGAAATAATCAATGATTAATTCATCTATATTTTTTCGTTCTGTTGGCTAAATGTTCCATACTTATTTAGTTACAAACATCGTGGCTCTCCAATTTGACCTCAAGACGAATAATTTATCAGTTGTCTAGAGTATTGGCAATCATCAACATGGCATTTAGGAAACTATTTAGTAAAATCAGAAATGTATTGGGTAAGTACAGCTTGAAATAAAAAGTAAAAGAAACAAGAACTTCTCGAGGTGGACTGGATGTTTTTAGGGTTTGTTGAACTGGAATTTTTCATCTAACATGAGTCAAAGCACACTTAGGACAAAAACTTTTCAAATGTTCAGATAAGAAACTGTAAATGTATATGTTTTTTTTCCCGTATGTGTGTCTCAGAGGAGCAGAGCTGTTCCAAGCCTCTATAGTGAAGGCAGTTAGAGCTCGGCTGGAGGAGGAGAATAAATCCATGGAGCAGCTCAAGAGACAGTGAGAATCAACACCAATACATACTACTGTAGATCTTGACTCATTCTTATCTGCAAGAATGATTTCAACCATTTAAATTCATGTATTGTGCACTGAACATATTTAACCAGCAATATAACTCATTCTTTAACAAAATAAAATGGCAAACACACCCTAGCCTAAATCATTAAAAATAGTTAGTCTCAATTTAATTACAGGATTTCTAGTTTCAGTTCCTGCCTTTGATATTTGGCATGTATTGTTAGACGTTATCAAGAAAGTAGGAGGGCAGGGCTTTAAACGAGGCCAATTGGAAAGACTTACCAATGACCAAAATGTAGCTCCAAGCATAACATTTAAACTTTAATTTAGGTTATCCCCAACATCATTCTATCTAGGTCTTTATGAGTGTGACTGTGATGTTAGTGGTGAATGTGACTGCCTTATCCTAGGATGGACCGCATTAAGACTCGGCAGGAGAAGTTTAAAAAGGGGAAGGAGAAGATGCTGAGCCTAACTCAGGAGTCCACAGATAGCCAAAACCTAATTCAGCCTGATGCTTGTGAAGAGGATGATGATGATGGTACGACAAACACATCTGAAGTAAAGGAAAATATGTTTAAACTGGTGTAGGCCTGTAGCTAATGTGGATAACATACCGTAGGCCAAGAGTGAAATCTTGTTTTTAATAAAAGACTGTGTGCTGTAATTATACGGTTCATTATTTGTCTTTAGATTTTTTGCACCATAGACATAACACACTTGCTTGTATGTATACATTTTTTTTCTTCAGTTATATTAATGATCTTGCCACCATTTTATTGTAGGAGCAGTGAAAGAGAAAGCCAAGGCCAAAAAAAAGCAGTGGTGGAGGCCTTGGGTTGACCATGCTTCCAGTAGGTTTACTATCATAATTTCCTCTGCTCTGAGTGTTCCTTGTGTCCTTGACCAGAATTCAGAAGATTCCCATACTGCACCAGGGCTGAGTGAGACCGACCAATTTACAAACTCAAATCACCCAGGCCTTATGCTTCTCCTGAATCTATTTGAGGCTTATAGGAAAATACAGACAGCTCCAGAATTATTGGCACCTTTCATGACAATGTGCAAAATTCAAAAATTAAACATGCTATGTGTACGCTATATAGTTCACAAGGTTTTCTTTAATAGTGCACTTTTGGGTTAGTGCAACACATTTTTCAGTAGTGCAACACTGGGGAGAAATCCCAGGGAAAGTCACCAGCAGTATCAACAAGTGTGTGTGAATTCTGGCTCTGAAAGTTATTTAACCTTAGCTACATTACTCAAGTTCATTACTCAATTGGTCTCAACTAGAGATGTGCGCGGGACTGTTTTTAAATCCCGCTCACACATTTCTTTTTTTTTTATGTTTATTTGTTTGTCTGTACCTGACTAATATGTTCTAATTATTTTTTTTCCTTTCCTAAAATGTAAGCAAACTAGTATCCAAATTTAACTTACTATGACCCTGACCAGGCAGTTACTAATGAGGAATGAAAAAGGGCTGCAAATGCACTGCGCATGAACATGTTTGTCCTGCAAGCCTCACATTTGACAATTTGCTCGCGCTCGCATGAAAATATAAAACTTCCCGCCTATGCGACTTTTTTGTTGCATCCTGCGGGATACCAGTATCGATGCACAACTCTAGTCCCAGATAGATGCCCTTTGAAACTCTCTGTCAAGCTTTCCTTAATTCAGACTACGTGCTTTCACATGGGCTCAGATTTAAAAACTAAGATAGCCATTAAAAAAAACCTAATCTACAACATGACCATAAATCCTTCAGAGCCAGCAGACCACCAGCCTTAAAACAGCCGCATTTGCATATTTTACCATGGCCGTGCTATGTATACAAATACATTTTTTGCTAAACATTCTGATAATGTATATACTGTAGACAGCACTCCCAATGAAGCCTCAACATTGCTTCTTTTAGGAAGGGATTTTTGTGCTTCCAGTTCATAATAGTTTGGTATGGATGAACATTTCCATAGTTGATTTTAAAACTTCATGAATGACAAAATTCTGAAAATATAATTTTTAATTTATTACTTCCATCACTAGCCTTTTCATGTGGCAGGCAGGAAAATAATTATATTATAAATATACCTAAATATGACTGCTACTTGTTTTTTTAAGTTTTTAAATAATTACAACTATCTGTCTCACTTCAACAACTACATATTTATATTTCAAGAAAACATGAACTTGTAGCTTAAGCAGTAACTTGAGCAGTTTTGTTTTAAAAAAAAAAGAACTTTGCAGTTAGTTAAAAAAAATACTTACATACTAGTGATGGCTGGAATTTTGCCACATACAGTTTTGAGAGAAATATTATTATTTTAAATATAGGTTAATATCTATGTCAAATCTACAGTTGTTTGATGAAAAAAATATTTATTTTTGTAATATTTGTTATATACAATCATTTTGTTCGTTCTCTTGAAAGCTGCCAATAATTCTGGAATTGACTGTATTTATATTGTAATATAAAAATAACATATAGAATACCTTGTCTTGCATATGTATTCATAATATATATTTAAAACTTTTCTAATACATGTTGTAGTGTTAACACCTGGAACTGAAATGGAATCAGGTGGGATTATGTCATGAATCTATATAATACAGTTACAGTTAAAAGCATAATTTACAAGACTTGAAAATTGATGTTCCAGTTTGCCAGAGCTTGAGAAATTTCATCAAGAAGAATGGCCAAACAAAATCTGTATTCCGATGTCCAAGCTTATAGAAACATCCCAGAATCTTAATTATTTCATTAATGTTCTCAGACTTCCCAATCACTGGCCATAAATTCTAGCAACCTATGAGGGGGATTTTTAATCATTCACAGGACACCAATAAGGCCTGGGTCTGTCTTGGCCTCCATACCCAGTTGGATTTGTCTGATGAAGCTGTAGCACTAGGGGGATAGGAGGATCCTGTTTAGTGTGCCTGCACGACCTCAGCTGGCTCCACCATCCCATTTGTCATCCCTGTCCAAACCCACTGCCCCAGATCCTCATGAATAAATTAATTTGCACATTATCAACATAACCCCAACCTTATCAGGTGTCTTCAGCATCTTCAGCTGTATTTCATCAAGTGTAACATCATTGGGGCCACCTAAAAGGTCATTTTTCATGGTCTCTGCAAACACTTCTCATGTCTGAGCTTGCAATTGCAGCAGACCTTCTGGCTCTCATTACCTCAAAATTAAGTCAGGAGAGCCTTCTATTAGCATTGCTTGGAAGCTCTCCTTTTTCAAAGTCTTAGTATCCATCATCACTGGTGTACATCAGCATGTACAGTAGGTCAATGCCTGACAGGCTGACAGGCACCAGCAAGCTTATGGCAACAACTTCTTACTTCTTCGATGACTGATGACTTGAACATGGACCGTTTAGAGTCAGCGTCTCCAACCTCTCTTGGAAAATAGTAGAACTCTTTTCAGAAGTGAGAGTCTAAATTCTTCTATCACCAGAGTTTTTCACTTACACTTCAGAAGGTTCTTCAGGGTTTTAAGACTAAGGTTCAGTTATTCTTCACATGTACCTTTTTAACACTGTGAAATAATTTTAAGGGCCTAGCTCATGGGTTCAACAGTGGCAACTTGGCAGTTCTGGGGCATGAGCCCCTGACCTTCCAAACAATAACCCAAAGCCTTAACTGTTTGAGCCAAGACTGCTCCTATATTTGCCAAGTAAATCTGGCTGGTGCCCCTTGTAACAAATACAGGTCACTCAATGTTAGTTCAGTGTTCAATTTTGGGGAAGTAAGGGGTAATTATGCAACCAAGAAATATGAGATTTTTTGTTTGTCTGGATAAGAGCATCTGCCAAATGCCTAAATGTAAAGATAAATGTTGTTCTGTTATCCTTTTGTACAACAAAATTTTGTGACGCATGGCAAAAATCCCAATTAACACAATTTCACATTTGGGTTCTAACACCACATATATGTGGAATAATTTAAGGGGTGAATACGTATGCAGGACACTGTATGTATTCTTGTGACAGAATATGTAACGCGTTTTAAAAATTTGAATCAAACTTAAAGATTCATGTTGACCCTTGGAACAATTAGAGCCTTAAATAGATATGCATCTGAGAACAGGAAAAATGCTAATACCTGGGTGGTACTGGGTCCTTGTCTCAAAGTCACATCAGTGGATTAAAACAATTGGCCTGGTCCCAAGAGCCCACAGTTATGAATCTCTGCTGTGGTTCCAATTTATCTCACCTTCATTAAAAGAAATAGAGAGTCCATCTTTCCAGTCTGGTTCCCTTTAAGACACAAAGAACTATGACTGGGAACTCTCTCTTTCACAACGACAGCTCAGAATGAACTGATCAGTGCTGACAGCTTCCAATTACAAACGTTCTCTTTGGTTTTATTCAGAATGTTAACGTGTCCAGCAGTGATGGATGAGAACCTGTTACTATAAGCTTTAAGTTTTGCACCAGGCTGAGCAGTTCATCTCCGTGCTGTGCTGTTGTAGTTTGCTTTTCTTGTTTCTGTCCTTCTTCCACGGAAGTCGATTTTATTTCTACATGCTCGTGTTTTTGTTCACGTTCCTATTTCAACACTCCCACCCTAACCCTGTCCATTGTGGCTGTTCTGTTCAAGGACACAAGGCAGTTTCCCTACTCCAGTTCCTGTCCTACAGTGCAAACAGGACAGGACACAGGGGATAAAATGTTCCTGGTCTGTTTTTGTTCGAACCATTAACCATCCCTGCTTCATTTTTGATGCTGTCGTTCTTGGTTAGTTAGTGGGACAATATAGTACATTACAAACTTAACCTTCTTTACTGTTTTTTAGGCTCTGTCTCTGTCTTAAGGGCTTTTAAACCTGCTTTTTTCACTTGCTTTAACATTTTCATGTCTGTTGGGCAGATGTGTTGTGTACAGTAGTCTGCATTGGTATTAACAATCACTAAGATTATAAGACTTTATTTAATACTGTCCTATACTGGTACAGTGCTGTGAAAAAAGTATTTGCCCCTTCTTGATTTTTAATTTTTTTTGCATATTTGTCACAATGATTTAGATAATCAAACTAATTTTAATATTACACTAAGATAACCCCGGGTTAATACAAAATGCAGTTTTTAAATGGCGCTGACGGGGGGGTGTAGTTGATGGTTCGCCGGGAGGGAGTCTCGCCCGGGGAGCAATTCAGTGTAGAACCACCACTGGGAGTGAACCATGGTGAGAGCCATTATCCACAAATGGAGAAAACTTGGAATGGTGGTGAAGCTTCCCAGGAGTGGCTGGCCAACCAAAATAACTCCAAGAGCACAGATAACTCAACTAGGAGCTCATAAAAGAACCCAGAACAACATCTAAAGGACTGCAGGCCTGACTGGAGGAGGACTGGGCAAAAAATGGCAGTCAGTTATTAGGTTTAAGGGCACAGGCACGTTTGGGCAGCTTTTTTCCCTTAATAAATGAAATCATCATTTAAAAACTGCAATTTGTAATTACTCAGGTTATCTTTGTATAATATTAAATGTGTTTGATGATCTAAATCATATGTGACAAATATGCAAAAAAATAAATGAATAAATCAGGAAGGGGCAAATACTTTTTTTTTTTTACAGCACTGTATGTCTGGATCTAGGCTTCTTTGCAATTAATGCCTGGCTGTAAATCCACTATTTCTGACTTGTATGATAAAATTTTGGTGTATGCTGGTCCCTCAGTCAGGGATTTTTGCAATATGAAGCGTTCTTAACTTCTCCATGGAATATTGAATTTTCTTATGATAAAATCGATACGTGCTTGTTGCTGTCCGGCACTGCCTGTGTGGCCTGTGCTGTAGAGCGAATAACTATGTTCCCCTTACTTTCTTTTAGTGGTTAGGAGCGGAGATTATTACCTTTTTGAGACTGACAGTGAAGAGGAGGAGGAGGAAGACGACAAAAAAGATGATGAACCTCCCAAGAGATCAGCTTTTCAGGTGAGGAGATTTGAGCTTTACGGTATAGAAATGACGATCTACTGTATAATAGGAGCACTACAGTAGACACAGAACGTGTCTAGATTTAGTTATTCTGTCTTTTGTATTATCATTGCTAGAGTTAAAGCCGTATAGTTTGAAATATTGAAGAACATTTATAGCATAATATATAGTATAAGTCAAAAGTTTAGACACCTTCTGATTTCATATTTTATGTTTAGCCATTTAATTTCATTCTACATTCCAAAAAAATACTGGAGATTTTTATAAAATAGCACATACAGAATAATGTAATTAAGTAATAAGAACAATAATAGCCAGGTGTTATTTTAAGACATGAAGGTCAGCTGTCCTGGAATGGTTCTTGTAAGAACTGTATTATCAAGTGCATTTGCAAAAACCCATCAAGCACCATGATGAAGTCCATCCCAGGAAAGCAAGACCAAAACTTACCTCTGCTGTGGAGGAGAAGTTCATTTAGAGTTACCAGCCTCAAAAATGACCAATTAATAAACAGCATCTCAGAGCTGTTATAAAGGCCTTACGGATCATACTGCAAGTAGCAGATACAACTTAATATCAACTGTTCAAAAGAGATTATTGCATATTTTTGCCTAATCACGGAAGACCATGGAATTAGAAATTGTGTCCAAACTTTTGACTGTTCGTTTGCAAAAAATACATTTACATTTAAAATTGCCAGATATAAGCAGGAATGTTGTGATGCAACATGGATAAATTAATATTTATTTTAAAAGATCATTTCTTTCTTATGTTTTTTTTTAATAAAAGAAAGTGACTGCTAGTTTCTATTTTAAAAAAATAAGTTATTTAAAAGTTTTTTGTTTTTTTTAAAAAGCTTTTTATATACAGAGAAACTACATAGATGTGAAGATGTTTATGTTTTGGAAAAGTTATAGCTCTCTGATTATTACAAAGTACTGACGCTGGAGAGCACAATAAATTAAACCTTGGTCTGAGTTGATAGAAAATAACTTAGCACCTTCTGACCGATAAAAATGAAAAAATGTTTATCGTGCTGTAGAGTTTTGTTTAGTCAAACTGGCATTGAGCTGAATTAGTGGGTGTATATTTAAACGTGCATACTCTTACATTAAAACAGCAGGCATCATAATCACAGTAGAATTTTGGCACTTATGATACAAGTAGTATGATATTCTGTAGTTTGGCTTGTAGTCCTCGACTCATTTCCAAATGTTGCTTCTGACACTGGCTTCATTTCTCTCTCTCAGCGAGCCATCGGAAAGTTTGCCTCAGCTGTCCTGGCTTTGCCCAGGTCTATACTAAAACTGCCCAAAACTATCCTTCAGTATCTTATCAGGGCAGCCAAGGTATCATCTAAAGGTTATGCTGTGTTAGTTTGGTTTCTTGTGTTTGTTTATGGTTTACTGTATGTGTATGTGTATCTGTTACCAGCGCCTCGCTTTTTCACTCCATGCTATCGAATTTACGTGTACTGTACAAGCTAAACGATTTCCTTTTGTGGTGCGACATGGAATGAAAACGTTTCCGTAAAATCTATATTGTGTTCAGTGGTTGGCATGCGTTTTTCATCACGTCAGTTGTCAGGTTAGGTGCATTTGTTCGTGTTTGTTGATTCATTTATTTATTTATTTTACATAATTGTCTTGTACATATTTGTGTTCAGTCTATGCGGTTTGCCCCACTGTATACAAGTTATAATTACAGTCCAAACTAATGAAAGCTGAATTCTAATTCAGAGTACACAAGATATTTCTGTGCCAGTGGGGCAAAAAAAAAAAAAAGACTGTTATTACATATACAATTGTTTTCCTTGGTTTCTTTCTAGCCTGAATTCAAACAACTACAGTTAAAGATCTAGGAATTAATTATTGAGTAAAAATTATGTCACAAGCAGACGTACACATTTTGTTGCCCAGTTGAAGATGGTTTTTTGACTTCAGGCTGGTGTTTTGTGATTGTGAAACTCACTGCAGATCGCTTTATGTGTATGTCATTGTTTCTTGAAAGCACAGGTCCTGGGCTCCCCCTGTTCTGCACATTTTCGTGTTTTGTTTTTCTTCCCCCAACATGTCTCAATCAGCTAATTCAGGCCTTCCTGAGTTGAACTGTGTGCGTTAGGAGAGGAAAAACATTAACATTGGCAAGACGGGGGATTCCCCATGACCAGAGTAGGAATCCTGCTCTGAAAAAGCAATATTTTAATAGCCGCTTGTGTTGCTCCACAGTTTGTGTATCATGCATGGGTCACAGACTCCAAAACGGCTCTTAAGGAGCGTGGAAAGGGGCGGCGGCATTTCTGGAAAAGATACGGAAGAGGACGTAGACACAGGAAAGATAAGGAGGAAGGTGCATGCTGCAAATTCAGTCGAAATTTTACACATAGTACATACTGTAGTATAGCGAACATAAATGGTTATATTGGTTCAATTCGGTAAGATTTCGGTAAAGCATTAAAAGTGTGTATGTGTGTGAGCAGGTCAGGTTGCAATCGAAATGGGAGATGATGAACAGCAGAGTTCAGAGGAGGATAAGCAAGACGGACCAGGTACTGTATCTACTGGAAATTATGCTCATTACCTTTACATTAGTCCTAATTTATGCATATAATGTTCAGGAAGCACTGTTTTATTGGATTATTACTTCCTTCATTTCGTTTAATCAGACAGAAATTTAATTTAGATTGACTTTGAGCAGTTTATTATGTTTTAGCTCTAATGCACGTTATTGATGAAGAGTATGGCTGCAAGTCAACTTTACTAATGTCATCTGGATAGATATTAAAGTTACAGTAAAGGCCGTAATATAGCCAGCTCAACCCCAAATTTTTATATTTTGAAATATCAACATGCTGTAGTATGGATCTTATAATATTTTATACTAAATGCGTCTGAATGTGGTGGGTTTCCTCCAGGTACTCCAGTTTCCTCCCACAGTACAAAGACATGCAGATTAGGCTAATTGGCGTTCAAAATTGCCGTTGTGTGTGAGTGTGTGTATGCGGGTGTGCCCTGCGATGAATTGGCACCGCGTCCAGGGCGCAATAAGGCTTCTGGGATAGGCTCCTGGCCCTGTATACAGGTTAAGGCTTATAGACGTGACTGAATGCGCGAGTCAGAGCTGCTTAATGTCAATGAAATAAAGTAATTCCTGAATCTTTTTTTTTCTTTCGAAGTTAATAAGCCAAATTTTTTTTTTTTTAAATCCCACACAGCTTTACTGAGGAACTGTAATTCTGTCCTCCTGAGACCTTTTCCAGTTTTACATCTGACTGTGATAAAGCTCTGATTTAGAGACCTCGTTTACATCCAAACATGCTGTATAAATCTCTTCCTGCATAAAACTTCACCATACCGCACATTTTCCAATCTGTTTATGGGAAACATCCTAAAATGTCCTAAATGTTCTTGTGTATGCTGTTACCATAGAAACATGCACGTATTAGAATTTGTATTAATATACATCTGTGATTTGTCTTGCAGTCAGATTTAATGTCAGCTGGTTTTATAAAAACTCAACACCCTATAAAACGTTATGTAGTAGAATGGAAGATAAAACATGCCTTTATATAAAAGGCAAGGTAGTAATTTATTAAGACTGTAAAGTGCTCGCCCTATCATCCGGAGATCGCGAGTTCGATTCCTGGGTGATGCTGTAACCTCTCGCTGATTGGCCGAGCTCTCTCAGAGGGGAGGGATGAGAGGTACTTAGTGCTCCCACATTAATCACGGCTCTACAGCC
>JAQMYG010000018.1:14559713-14573542 GCA_030014215.1 Clariallabes teugelsi
TCCACATCATTGCATTCAGTTTTTATTCACAATTTGTTAAGTGTCCCAACTTTTTTGGAATCCGGTTTGTACATTCTACAACAATACTGGAGATTTCACAACTATGAAACAGGAAAATGGAATTAGGTAATTATTTAACAACAACAACAACAGTCAGTTGTTATTTTAACACTTTCTGAAATACTTCTTGCAAGAACAGTATTGTTGCAAAACCCATCAAGCACCATGATGAAACTGGTTCTCATGGAGACCATCCCCGGAAGGCAAGACCAAATCTTACCTTTGCTGCAGAAGAGAAGTTCATTTAGAGTTACCAGCCTTAAACATCACTAATTAACAGCACCTCAGATTGCAGCTGTTATTGAGGATTTACAGATCATGAGTAGCAGATACATCTCAACAATTCAAAGGAGATTATTGCAATATACTGTATATAGAGAGAGAGTCAGCAAAAATTTATATAAACTTTCTGGAAAAGAAAAATAGTATATTACATTAATATCATAATATTATCAAAGGAAGAAAAGCTCCTGATCCAAATCTTACCATAATATATGCCAAACATGTTTGAGGCAGTGTTATGGCATGGACGTGTATGGCGTGTTTGGTTACACTGGATCTAGGTCATTGGGGTGTTTACTTATAATGTGACTGCTGATAGAATAGCAGGATGAATTTGCAAGTGTCTAGAGTGATAGTTTCTGGTTTGGTTAAATGCACCAAAACTGACAGAGCTTCGCAGTACAGATGAATAATGACCTAAAACTACTGTGTACCAGTGATGTACAGAGACAAATATGCGAAAATTGTGTTCTTGTCTAAATACTTCTGGGCATGACTATATTTATAATCATATTGAACAATTATTATAAATATAATTTATACATGAAATCTTACATTTAACAAGAATATAGCAATGTATTGTTTTATCTTTTTTACAATAATATGTAAATGCTACTACTAAAAAAAAAAATTGTCACCTAATCGTTTATAGAAATCTATCTCCAAACATTTAAAAATTAAAGTCAATTTTTATTTTCTTTTGGAGGTTACATTGCATCATTCATTTAACTGGGCCCAGAGCCTATCCTGGGAACAAGACACACACTCATTCACATATTTATTCACTAATCCTAACACTATATTTTGCTAGGAGGATATCCTGGAAGAAATACGGGCGTGTGGAGAACACATAAAAACTAGATCCAAACTGAAGTCAGGATCGATCCTGGGAGATTGGAACACTATCTGCTGTGCCACCTACTGTGGAAAATACTAAGCTGAGTTCAAACATGAAATCAGCTGTATTAGATAAAATTATAAGACAGAAATAAAGAAAAATATGTGCATTATGTGGATTTCGTGGAGAACATACTTGTAGCTCATTCGTCTCCTATACACTTAGATTTAATTTATTAATTTAGCTTCACTTATTGTATTATCCTGGTTAAAGCCACTGTGTGTTTACAACTGTAATAACATGTCATTTGTAAAGACTGACATTATTTGTACTTAAATCAGTCTGGCTTGTCCAGAGTTAAACTATAACTCTAGCCATCCATCAGGCCAATCAATAGCACATTCTTCTAAAATGTCAATAAGTCAATAATAAATGGCAATAAGTAGCTTTTATATACCTTTTTTTAAACACCAATCAAAAGACGTATCCCATGTTCATGAAAGAGATTGTTATTGTGATTCAAAAGGGTCAAATTATTAGACTGCATCAAGCAAATGAAAAAATTAAGGAGTTGCTGAAATTTACTGGAACTGGATAAAGAAACCTGTTTAATCACTTAAATACAAAAAAGTAAAAAGTAAACACTGTAAATCTCAGTTAATATCAACTCAAAGTATAAGGTTTCCATATGAAAACCACTGGTTTGTGTAGCTGATTGCGTAAAAAGGCTTTATTTTGATAGGGAGAACAAAGATTGGACTTGGGATCAATGGAAAAAAGTCATGTGGTCTGATGAGTCCAGATAACCCCTATTCCAGAGCGATCGGCGCATGAGGGTATGAAGGGAAACACATAAAGCGATGCACCCACCATGCACAGTGTCCACTATACAAGCCTCTGGAGGCAGTGTTATGATCTCAGGTTTCTTCAGGTGAGGGAATTAGGAATTATTTTCACACATGAATTGTCCAAGTCCTGTGTTCGGAGTCCTGTCCTTAACCCCATTGAAAGTCATTCCAGAGTGATTTGACTCTAAATCAATACAAGATCTTTGGCAAAAATGTATGACATAACGAATGAAATGCAAAATGTCAATAAATTTATGCTAGATAACGTTCATAAGACCAAACTTAAAAACTCAAAATAAACACAGCCGTTTCAACATTCCAGTCAAAATTACATTCAGAATAACCTCTCACAGCCGGAGGTCTAGAGAGAGCGGATTGGCCGAGCTCTCTCAGAGGGGCGGGATGAGAGGTACTTTGTGCTCCCACATTAATCACGGCTCTACAGCCAATCAGGGGCGTCTGTGAGCTCACGCAAGCAGAAGGAGCGGATAGCGCTGTCCTCCGAGTGTGTTACGCCGCCCCCAACGGTGCGTGAGTGAGCAGTTCGAAATGATGCGGTCGGCTGGCGTCACGTGGTTCGGAGGAAACACGTGATAGTCTTCGGTCCTCCCGACTGAATGGCAGTAGTCGCCTTAACGTGGGAGCCCCCTAGTGACGGGGAGGAATTGGACATGACTAAATTAGGGAGAAAATCCCAAAAAAACTATGAAAAAAAGATTTACATATTATAGATGTGCAATGTTGGAATAAAATTCATGACAAACTGGTTAGAGGAAACAGATTATGCAGTTTTATAATATCTCAAGCATTAACATTTAAAAAGTATTCAATTAAAATCTCGGGCCGGCACTGCATAGAGTGGCTAGGTAGTATGAGGTGTGGCAACCCACCGACAGTGGGACTCGAACCCTGATCCTAAGAAACAAAAATCAGCAACTTAGAGCCTTAGCCACCTGAGCCACAGCTTATATCTAATGTAGTCTTGTTAAAATAGTTCCCCTTGAAGGTAGCTCGAGCACATCATATTGATTTTATCCAAACTTGCATCTGGAAGCTTTTTATAATTAAACTTGCTGTTTCCTCAGTCATCTTATTATTTGTGTTAAACATGCCATTATCACGCACAGTGATAACCGGGTAACCGCGCTGCGATTATGGGAAGTCATGAGGGTCAAACTTGGTCATATGATTAATATCTGTTAAAAAATAAAGTAATGCTGTAAAATTTCTATATTATTCACATGTGTTAACATTAATATTGACAGCTCTAATATTTTTATAAAGCAGATTGTATCATTGTCGCTTTCTAAATATCCACATATCTCCACAACTATTGAGGTACAGCAATACCCCTTCTTTTTTCACAGACAACATTATTAAAAGGGTTTTCAACATCATCAAGTTTACCTGGGTGCTGTTTCTGACCACGCTGGAGAGCCTGACTGTGTGGATTAACAGCATCTGTAAAGAATACATAGATATCTCCACTGTGCTGCGCATCGAACGCTGCATGCTTACCAGAGAGGTCAAAAAGGTGTGGCACACACAAACACACACACATTCTATAAAAAAGTCATTTTTTTATTTATTTGATTGATCTTTATTTTCTTTTGTTCTTTTTTTCTTTATATAAAATTCATATCCTCTTCACTGATCCCACAGGGCAACGTGCCGTCGCGTGAGAGCATCCACGTGTACTACCAGAAGCAGATGCGTCTGAATGTGTCACGTGAGTCCGGATTGGATCAGATCAGCGAGGAGGATTCAATTTCAGGCTCTCAGAATCCTCGGCGAAGACGCAGGGGATATACGTTAGAGAGCCAGGACTCTGTGGCATCCCGAGATAGCATCTCTAGGTATCTGTCTAATCAGAATAAATAAAAGAAAATTAAATTTTGTCTGTATATTGGTTAGACCTCGCTCTTTTAATGATATCTTTACGTTTCATACATTAGAGGAAACTAGGCAAGACTAGGCAAGAAGCGCAAAAATCTGGCTAGACAGAATAAAATCAAAACGTTAAGTAGAAACGATCTTATGATCAGTTATGTGGCAAATTATGTCACGGAATCCAGAATATTTTTTTTTTTTGGACAAATATAGCGCTTTTTTTCCTCAAGGTGGGTGTGGCTCTACGCATCACTCAACAGAGCCAGTTAGCTCGATAATTTACCATGTATACACAGAGTATGCGGAGGACACAGAAATGACCGTAATCCACCTACCAGGCGCCCAAATTCTCACAAAACATACATGAACATGCGACACAAAATGGCTCACACCAACAACAAAAAAAAGGCAAGAACACTATGAAAAAACTGAACCGTCAAAGATGATTGGACAGATTAATGTGTTTTTATTCTTCCTGTGGGAAATTTAAAACCAGTTAGTCTAATATGTTTCCGAAACCATGGTGCTAATAAAAAGCAGTACTGTGAAGTGCCACTATGAGATAAAACACAGGTCGTTAGAGCAAACATATCTACAGCAGTCCGAGGTGAGGGCGTGTAAAATACCCAAAGAGATCGCATTGTAATGTGCTAAAATCAAAATGCTGAGTAAAAGCAATGTTATAAACAGTAATTTGCCGGATATAATAATCTATTTTAAATAAACTGCTGATAAGCTACTTGATCGGTGTAAACACACATATTTTCTCCAAAATAACAGCTGAAGTGTTATAAATTAATTTTAATGTGCTGTAGTCGTTTTAAGACAAAACTTAATTTTTACCCGATTTACTTTTTCGATTTCTCATCTGCGATTCACTTTCTGATTACCAAACAGGGAGTGCACTGAATCTAGCTGAAAGAAGTACAACTTCGTAAAGAACTGCGTAAAGAAGGCATAAGATATTGACCCTCTGCTTTTAATGGTCAAATCATGATGTAATGTGAGGGGGTCTTTATGTACCCAGTATCATAATACCCAGTATCATGGGTATTTCATTCATCTCTGCATTCTATCAGGCTTTCTTACATTGTTCATTGCATGATCATATTTATATTCACCTTTCTCACCCTCCGCTTGGCATAATATTGTGGATGTTAAACAGCAGCAGCAGTAGCAGTAGCAGCAATGACCCACTGATGAATTTGGTGTTTAATCTAATCAATTATGTCACAATCTATCACCGAACAATCTTTCCATAATAATGTTGCTATGAAATATATTTATGACAATTTTTTTGCAACTGGAAATCGGATAATGAAGGAACACCAATGAAAAGTAACACATTAAATGTCTTATTGGTATAAATGAAACTTGGTTTCTGGTATATAGGTTCTCATATAGTCTACTGAATAATGGTGAGGTACTTGTGAGCCTACTCGCTTTAAGCAGCTGTGTGCCATATTTCATACTGTTTAAGTATTGATTTGTTGCAGATCAGGGGTTTCCTTTACCAAGCATATCACCAATGCTCACTGATAAGATTATAAATTTTGCAGTACTGCTTTCTACATAACTAGAATTGAGCAAATACAGTATGAGGTAGAATATTATTGTATATTAATAGCAACCTAGTGAACATATATCATGATACAGTATTATTCCTTTCATCAAGTCACATCTCCATCCATTTCCATCCAGCGCATACACCGAGGCTACCATGCTCTTTTCTCGTGAATCCACGTTGGACAACCTGGACGAAGTATCTCAACATGTGCCCAAAACCAGCGAACGTGCTCGGCCAAAGCTGCGCAAAATGTACAGCATGGACATGTCCAACTCCAGTGCAGACAGTGGCAGCAGCAACATTTCCAGGTCTTGAACACTACTACATTACGCATCCTCACTCATCTTCACTTCTTATGCCTATATTTAGATTCCAGTTTGTCTGTGACTTCTGTGACATACAGTAGCAGTCTATTAATTCATGACTCATTACAGGAGACATTGAAATTAAGACCATTTAAGGGCCCTTGATTTCCTTGATTGAAGCTTCATGATACAGAACACGTCTTCCTATACATGTCTTCCTTAACATTCCTGTACAAACACTGGACTCTCATACAGTTTCTGCTGCATGAACACTTGAGAAAACGTCCAATCTAGCAGTAAAGGAACAACAAAACTATTTATTTTTAGAGAAAATAAGTGCTCACAGTGCTATTGAATATATTATATGTGATAACTTTAGTTTACCAGTGTTATCCTTGTCTTTGTGTGATTTCTGTGTCTTTAACAGCGAGGCCACGCAGTGCATCACTTTATTTTCAAGACAAGGTACTAATGACACCATCGATGAGGTGGAGGACGAGCAGGATCAACATCACCGTGAAGAAAGACCTGAACATGTCGAGGAAGACGAGAAAGCCCCCTGGAGCTCTATTGAGCCTGAATCAGAGCAGGAACATGGAGAAGAAATGGAGCCTGATGAGGAAAACCTTGGAGAAAGAGAATGGGCACCTGAGGATAATGAGGAAGAGGATCAAGACAGGCAGGGAAATGATGCTGAAGCTCAGAGTCCACAGAGAGAAGACGGTGAATCCTCAGGACCAGAACATGTGCCAGCAGAAAGGCCGTGCAGCCAGCTTTTCACCCCAGATACGGACGTCCCAAACACGTCGGATGCAGATGTCCCTCCCAGCTATAGCAAAGCAGTGAGCTTCGATCGTCTCTCAGTCGACTCACAGGAGAGTGACGAGGATAAGCAGCTCATGCTAATGACCTCAGACAGCAGATCAGACTTGCTGTCGGACGATGCACTGCTGCCATCGCAAACCACCGAGCTCACAGCTAGTGAACTGCTGCTCAACAAGTAAGATGTGCAAAGGATCATAGTTATGTCTAATAAACAGTGAACATCTCTAATTATCCCGTCAGTTCACCTGAATGGTGTGAAGGTCCATAGTGGTTTGTGCACCAGTTACAACAAAACCTTTTCATGAGATCGGTTAGACCAATTTTTTAAGCTTTCATTGTAATTGTGTGGGTAAAACTAGGCTTAAACAAACCTCTAATGGTCAAAACACAGTATGGATGTACAGAAGTTAATACTAAATGTATAATTAGATATGCATGATTTCCCAGTTCAATGTTTTCTGCCCCAGAATGTTTTTTGACGAGGAGCTGGATGGGTCGGAACGCTTCTACAAATCGCAGCCGCTGGGTCTGCAGCTATGCTACGCCCTCTACAATCTGTTAGTGGCGCACTCGGAGATGGTCTGCTACCTAGTCATCATCCTCAACCACATGATTTCAGCCTCCATGGCCACGCTGGTGCTACCCGTCCTAATCTTCCTGTGGGCCATGCTGTCTGTTCCACGACCCAGCAAACGCTTCTGGATGACGGCCATCATTTACACAGAGGCGAGTTTCTCTTTAAGTTCATGTCCCTCCCTTTTAATATGCACATGGATGTTCATTGCAGTTGTAACACTCATATTAATGCAGTAAATCACTTTTTAGGGTCTAACTAATATATTAAAACTGAATTATGTTTTAACTGCTCTTGGTGAGTAAATGTCGCTGAAACTTATTCCTTTAGGTTACCATCGTCGTCAAATACTTCTTCCAGTTCAGCTTTTTCCCCTTCAATCAGAATCTGGAAGTGGACAAAAAGAAGCCCTATCACCCACCAAACATCATTGGAGTAGAGAAAAAAGATGGTTATGTTCATTATGACCTCGTTCAGCTGCTTGCTCTCTTCTTCCATCGCTCAATCCTCAAGGTGCTTGATTTTTTTCCCACACTCTTTCATTTTTTCATCAAGTTTTTACCCAGTGTAGCTGCATGTACACTTATGCAGTGCTGTGTAGAGGTCTTGAGCCATCCTTCATTTTCCAAAGTCCAAACAACCAGACTTTCTTGTATTTTTAATATAATCTTGAGGAATAGAGGCTTTCTGAAGGACGTTTTTGGCAAGTTTCATTTTCATTCCAGTCCGTGTACCTGACCAGTTTCAGGGGAATGTTTTTTGTTTGGTAAGCGTGATTCATTTGAGCATTGAAAAAATCAAACTTAAATCATGAACCAGTGAGAAACAGGTGCAGATGATGACAGACGATCAGGTCAGTGATTAGTATACTGGTGATGCTGAATGCTCAGTGTGTCACGGTAAGCGCTGGCATGGGCAGATCCACAGGGATAAATCGCGGCCATAAATATGTGTGGTTCAAAGCCGGGAAGTCAAACAGAGTCTGTGATCCAGATTCATGGTCAAGATACGAGATCAGGGGGTGATAGCCAGAAGTCCAAATAAACGAAACCGAAGTGAGAAGTGTGGTCTGTGAAGTGAAGCGTGGTTTGAGATTTGACATGTGAAGCAGGTAAAGTCGGTTGGAAAATTGGGTATGAAGGCACACAATATTCTGGCAGAGAATGGCTGTTTGACGGAGGGTTATATAGAACTGAGTGATGAATGGAGATGAGGAACAGGTGTGCTCGGAGCTGGTGCATGAGGCACCAAAAAGGGAAGTAGTGGAGTGGAGTGTAAACAGAGTCGCAGGTGATCATGACTTGGCTTGCCTCGAAGAGTGCCTTGAATGTATCTTTGTATGAATGTATGAATGTAACAGCCACTTTGCAGCCTGTTACAGTAAAACATTTGTTCCTATTTCTTAAATTTAATCTACTTAATGTAATTTAATTTAATATGAAGAAATGACGGGTGGCTCAAGACTTTTGCACAGTACTGGATCTATGTACGTCAATCATCCACCCATATTATTCATCCTTATGCTGTTTTTTTTTTTTTTTTAACATCTTCAGTGCCATGGTTTGTGGGATGAGGACGACCCCAAAGAGACAAAAAAAGACACCTCGCATCATTGCGATGAGTCTGAAGATGAAGAAAGAATGGTACCAGTGAGACCAGCAGAGACAAAAAAGAAGGGCTCACCCCCTCGCTCTACGAAATTCAACTTAGGAAGTTCGATGGACTTCGAATCTACGCAGCTTGTCCAGGTGCGCCAACCTGAGCAGCGCACTTACCAGCGGCGCAAGAGCTCCAGCGGAGGCTCGTATATCTCACGGCACTCATCCCAGCGCTCCAAGAGGGGTGAGGGGTCTAATTTAATGCTTACATTGTTGTATGTTATGTGGTTGAGAAACATTTAATCCGGTTTAACGTCCATTCATTTCTCACAGTTCAGGGTTGAGGGCCAATTACTGTATATCACTTACTCACTCACTCATCATCTAGACCACTTTAAACTGTATTCAGGGTCGCGGGGGGGGTGGACGTACATGCAAACTCCATGCACACAGAGACGGGAATCGAACCTGGCCGGGAATCAAACCCACTGGGGCCAATAATATCTCACTGACATTACATTTCCTTTACACCAACCAATGTGCATGTGGCATGTTTCAGATAAATATTTAATAAAACATAATTTTGACTTGTGCCAGTCCATTATATAGACACTTTATCTTAAAATATAATGATTAAATTACCCTTTTTATTTGTGTGCAACGGCATTTAACCCTCAAGCTTGAAATATACTTTTCTATGCGTTATAGGTTATGAAAGATTTGCATTTTATTTGTACAACATCTTTTAACCTGAACGCATTCAACTTTATAGAATATTTAAAATGTTCCACAAGTCAAATATTTAAGAAGAAGTTATTTTGTTCATTTTAATTTTCTTGAAGAGCACTGGAAAAGGAAATTGAGTTACCATATTTAGTCATATTGACTGACATCACTTTAATAATACAACTGTATTACCTAAATTAATTTAATAATTTAAATATTTAATTGATTAATAATGAACATTTAATTAAATTAACAAACTTTAAAACATTTTACATAAACGAATAATTATTTACAATTAACTTCAATAGACAATTAATTACAAATAATTTACAATAAACTGCCTGAGAATCAATATTAAAATATTGATCTGTGCTATTATTTCATAACAGAAGGCTGGAATTTATGCAGTTTGTCAAGGATTTAACTATTTGTCTATTTTTCTCCTTTTGAGTATAAAAAGAGGGTGTGAATATTGACAAATATTGGGAATGAATATTGGCAAAGACCCTCTTAATGAAAAAACTAATTCTTACAAATACTGTTATGAATTGTCCAGTACATTTTAAAAAATTATATTTAAAACATTTTTTAAAATGTTATCCTCACTTTGTAATGTAATATTGTCCCGGATTTTCAAATGTGATATTTATGTATATTTGTGAACACATTACAAGGCAATTAAAAATTATTGAAAATACTTTGCCTTTCCTGCATGAACAAATATCCCGTGCTTCCCCCAGGCAGCACGAGCACAAGGAACAGCAGCCGCAGGGGAAGCGGCGAGGTCGGAGTAGAACCCAAGACACGCAAGGAGCTCATCATGGAGAAGGTCAGAGAGCAGCTCATTAAAGCCAGGATATTCCTCCTCAAAAAGTAAGTTTGTGTTTGAAATTTAAACAGACCTTAAAGTCACTATTTTGCATTAAATTTGTTCTATAGAAAAGATATGGCTAAGTTCAAAGTTTTAGTGTTATCACCAATAAACAGCATTTCTGTTCATCTTGTGTTTTTTTTGTTTTTTATGTCAGAGGAAGAGAGATCTACCTCCCTATACGTCAGTTCTTCTATAACCTCATCCATCCTGAGTACAGCGCAGTGACCGACGTCTATGTGCTTATGTTCCTGGCAGACACCGTTGACTTTATCATCATCGTCTTCGGCTTCTGGGCTTTTGGGGTATTTAAGATTTCACTTTATTATTTCACGTTCTTCTTTTTACTTTACGTTTCTGCACACTTTTTAAAAGTGTCCTTAATATTGGTTTGGAGAGTGAGAAACTCTTAAAATGATCACATGTTCTCAATTCAAAAGCACATTTTTGTGTATGTAAATGTCACAAAAGGATGATGCTGGACACTAAAATTGGGTCACTAAATGTCAGCTACAGTGACATGCAAAATGTTTTTTTTAGACCACCTTACACCTTACAAACTTATTATTGTTCCAGCTAAATAAGGGCACCTGCCAAATATCAATAAATACTGTTAACGATTTATGTCTGAAAATACTGCCAGTGTTATATGAGGAACGTCAAACCGGGACTTTTGATTGTGCAGAATAACAGAACAGTTATGAGAGTAAAAACAAGCTTTATTTCTCCATATAATACTCTGCTACACTAATGTACTAGTTTTCTGTAAATATCAATTGGTTTTTCGAATTCATCTGTCTTGGACGCCACTCGTAGAATATATTTGTTGCTCGAGACCATATATACAATAATGTTAGCTTCGTAATTCTCATTTCCTGGGTCTGTTTTATCTAATTTATTGTTCTGTTAATCTCTTCTGGCTCTGTGTGATTTTTTTTAGAAACACCAAGGAGGAGCAGACATCACATCCTCTCTGTCTGAAGATCAGGTCCCAGGTCCATTCCTTGTGATGGTGTTGATCCAGTTTGGCACCATGGTAGTAGACCGAGCCTTGTACCTGCGTAAAACTGTCATGGGCAAAGTGATTTTTCAGGTCATCCTGGTGTTTGGTATCCACTTCTGGATGTTTTTCATCCTGCCAGGAATAACAGAAAGGTAGTGATTTTTTATCTGGATACTCTATTTGCAGCTCATGAACACACAGCTTCTATGAATCTCGGTAATAGAGTACCTTGCTTTGTGCACTCTCTTGCAGGCGTTTCAGCCAGAACACAGTGGCCCAGCTGTGGTACTTTGTGAAGTGTATTTACTTCGGTCTGTCAGCCTATCAGATCCGCTGTGGTTACCCTACCCGAGTGCTGGGCAACTTTCTTACCAAGAGCTACAATTATGTCAACCTCTTTCTCTTTCAAGGGTGAGAGCAGATCCGTGAGAAATTTATCTGATCGATTGAGGATGTGCTTGTGGGTGTAGGATCAGCAAAGTAAGACAGTTTATATGGGCACTTATAAGGAACCTGACTTCATTTTTGTTCACTGTTGTAAAGCATAGTAGCAAGAATGAACAGTAATTTAATGCCATAAGGAAATGGTGTGGTAAACCAGCTCCATCTATGCTTGTAAGGACCATTTTCCAAAAGTTCTAAGCCATTTACAGAAACAAGTGCATTTAGTGAGTTTATAGATACTGGAACCATTTAGAGAAATCTGACGCTTGACAAATAAGGACAGAGAAGCCATGCAGAAACAATATGTCTGGTTACATTCCAGCCATAACTGTTTTAGTATATAAAGATTTCTTAAGAATGAATTCATATCTTAAATTGACAGTCAGCCTACAGTGTACAGCGTTTTTTTTATTTATTTATTACACGTTCATTAACCCAACCATTTTCTACCCTAAAGACAAAAATACTATGGTTTATTATGGTATATTGTAATCTGTATTATTTACTACATTAATTAACTATATAGTATTTATCATAGTAATTGACTCAGTGTGGTAGCAAACTGTAGTGGTTATTATAGTAATTGACTGTGGGTGGTAGTAAACTGCAGTATTTACTATAGTAATTGACTACATAGGATAGTAAACTATAGTATTTACTATAGTAATTGACAACACCTGATAGCAAACTGTAGTATTTACTATAGTAATTGACTACACAGGATAGTAAACTAGTATTTACTATAGTAATTGACAACACATGATAGCAAACTGTAGCATTTACTATAGTTATTGACTGTATGTGCTAGTAAACTGTAGTATTTACTACAGTAATTGACTACACAAGGTAGTAAACTGTAGTATTTACTATAGTTATTGACTGTATGTGGTAGTAAACTGTAGTATTTACTACAGTAATTGACTACATAGGATAGTAAAATATAGTATTTACTACAGTAATTGACTACACAGGATAGTAAACTGTAGTATTTACTATAGTAATTGACAACACATGATAGCAAACTGTAGTATTTACTATAGTAATTGACTACACAGGGTAATAAACTGTAGTATTTAATATAGTGATTAACTACACTGGGTAGTGAACTGTAATATTTGCTATAGTAATTGACTGTGTGTGGTAGTAAACCATGGTATTTACTATAGTAATTGACTACACAGGGTAGTGAACTGTAGTATTTACTATAGTAATTGACTACACAGGGTAGTGAACTGTAGTATTTACTATAGTAATTAACTGTGGAAGTGAACTGTAGTATTTACTATAGTAATTGACTACACAGGGTAGTGAATTGTAGTATTTTTCTATAGTAATTGATGACACAGGGTAGTGAACTGTAGTATTTACTATAGTAATTAATGACATAGGGTAGTGAACTGTAGTATTTACTATATTAATTGATGACATAGGGTAGTGAACTATAGTATTTACTATATTAATTGACTGTGGTAGTGAACTGTAGTATTTACTATATTAATTGTCTGTGGTAGTGAACTGTAGTATTTACTATAGTAATTGACTACACAGGGTAGTGAATTGTAGTATTTTTCTATAGTAATTGATGACACAGGGTAGTGAACTGTAGTATTTACTATAGTAATTGATGACATAGGGTAGTGAACTGTAGTATTTACTATATTAATTGACTGTGGTAGTGAACTGTAGTATTTACTATAGTAATTGATGACATACGGTAGTGAACTGTAGTATTTACTATAGTAATTGACTACACAGGGTAGTGAACTGTAGTATTTTTATATAGTAATTTATGACACAGGGTAGTGAACTGTAGTATTTTTATATAGTAATTTATGACACAGGGTAGTGAACTGTAGTATTTACTATAGTAATTGACTGGTAGTGAACTGTAGTATTTACTATAGTAATAGACTACACAGGGTAGTGAACTGTAGTATTTTTATATAGTAATTTATGACACAGGGTAGTGAACTGTAGTATTTACTATAGTAATTGACT
>JAQMYG010000018.1:14573642-14583677 GCA_030014215.1 Clariallabes teugelsi
TACTATAGTAATTGACTACACAGTAGTGAACTTTAGTATTTACTATAGTAATTGACTACACAGTAGTGAACTTTAGTATTTACTATAGTAATTGACTACACAGTAGTGAACTTTAGTTTTTACTATAGTAATTGACTACACAGTAGTGAACTTTAGTTTTTACTATCATAATACTACATAGGGTAGTAAACTATAGTAATTACCATAGTACGTAATTAATGCATGTGATTATAAATAGGTGTATTTACAGTACAAGGTTAATTGGTTACACACTGTAGTAAACAGTAGTATTTGCAATATTAATTGACTACACAGGGTAGTAAACTTTAGTATTTACTATACTGTAGTAATTGATATCATGTGATAGGAAACTACAGTATTTATTAGAGTAATTGTCAACACACTGAAGTAAACTGTAATATTCACATTTTTTGACACAGTTCATTAGTATGCACTCTACTTTCTCGTGAATTAATCTTGAAAATCAAGTAGATATAAATATATTGTATTATGGGATGGCCTTCACGTTGAAGTTTCTTGCAAAAATTTGTCTTGCATGTTTGCATTGACCCTGAAATTATTGACTGTGTTGTAAAGGTTTCGATTGATCCCGTTTCTGACCGAGCTGCGCGCTGTAATGGACTGGGTATGGACCGACACAACACTCAGCTTGTCTAGCTGGATTTGTGTGGAGGATATCTACGCGCACATTTTTGTGCTCAAGTGCTGGAGGGAGTCTGAAAAGGTAAGAGACATGAAATCCAGGCAAAGGAAATAGGGGTGATGGAAATCTACCTAGTAATCTGTAGATTACTGGGACTACTGTTGCACTGGAAGGCCATTCAAGTCACATCCAGAATTCTTGGGACACTGGATCCAGATATGTTTATTATGTGTTTGTGTGTTCCAGCGTTACCCTCAGCCTCGGGGTCAAAAGAAGAAGAAGGTGGTGAAGTACGGGATGGGTGGCATGATCGTTATGCTGCTCATTTGCATCGTCTGGTTCCCTCTGCTGTTCATGTCCCTGGTCAAATCAGTAGCAGGCGTGGTCAATACACCTCTGGACGTCTCTGTCAGTCTCACACTCGGAGGCTTCCAGGTATGTATACAACAGGAAGGTGCTCATTAATAATCCGTAACGGTATGAAAAACCTCATTATATTCCATGATACAAGCAGAAAGTGTTTTGATTATTTTAACATTCTGTTTTTCCTCCGTTTTCCTTTATTTAGCCAATCTTCACAATGAGTGCGCAACAGAAGAACCTGATAAACGTTACTTCAAAAGAGTTTGCGGATTTCAATAAAGCTTATAGCCATGATTCCGTAAGTATTCAGAGTAGTGTCAGTCTGCCTGATACAACATATGACCATGTTTAAAGTTAAAATAATGCTTTATCTGAGGCAGTGGTGTCGGTTCCCGTTTAGATGGCTTTGCAGTTTCTCGAGGCATATGTGTATCAGGATCTCACTATAGCCCACCTAGAAGGAAGCTCCAACTCACTGTGGACCATCAGCCCACCCAGCCGGGAAGACCTGATCAAAATATTGGCCCAGGATAGTGCATTCCATTTAACCATTGCCTGGTCTATACAGAGGTATAGCTCATCATCTTTAATATTTCATCTTTTCATTTTGTATAGATAGTAAAGCAAGTTGAGTTGCCAAGTTTGAGTAAGGGTTAATGTTGATGACATTTTTCCTTGTTTTGTTTTTTTCACCTTGTCTTTTTTTTAGACGTCCATACAGATATTAAAGGTTGTTAGAATATGATTTTTTTTTTTTATACGCTGCCTGTCCAAAATTTTCTGACTGTCAGGTCTAGGCTCAGCAATGTTATGTGGCAATAAAATGAAGTCAGTTGACGACCTTTCACATCTGTAGAAGTTAAAATCTATTCAAGTTAAAATAAAGGTTTTGTGCTTGCAAACAACATATTTTAATAATTTTGGAAACATTCAGACTTTTAAACTACTGTGGCATTATTGTATTAAAAATGTTTCTGAACTTCTCTTAGTTTCTGCCTTGTGTCACAGAATTGTTCTTTACGTTTATCAGGCAAAAATAAAAATTTATTTCACGTTCCCTATAAAAAAGCTGCTGTCTGTTAGAAACACAGGTGCAGATATATTATCATTTTAGACACTGGAGAATTTCTATTTCACATGTATATATATATTACAAAATGTGCTCTAAATCTTTATTAACTAAATGAATTCAGTTTTAACTACAATGTGTATTTCTGTAAGTATATCCAGACTAAAGCTAATAATAAAATGACCAAATGTAACCCTGCTGATCAGTAATCCCAAGCATTTTTTCCCCTTTATATAAGCGCTTTTTAAATATATTTTAATGGTCTGTTTTATGCAGGAACTTCAGTTTAGGAGCAAAAGCAGAGACAGCAGCGGGCAAACACATCATCACTCTGGGGAGGGACACCAAAGAAAACCTTGCAAATCTGTTAAACAACAAAACATCGTGTGTGTGAGTGAACACTTCTAGTGACTCAATTTACGAGCACCTTTTAATTATACAGCTTCGGGGAGAATTGGTTAATTCATCGGACGATCCATGATTTCAGGTTGATCAAAGAAATCTTTCCGAGATACATGCGGGCGCCCAGTGACTCCAACGCGAAACCCATCGATCAGCTAAGTGCAGGTAAGGCACTGAGAGGCCTGAGATCGTGTCCCCAGCCAAAAGCATTTAATGAACAATAAGCTTTTAGCGCTTTGTATTATTTATTTTTTTATATATAGTTGAAACAAGTCAAATTTAAATTGGATATAAATTTTTTTCCAATTTATATACAAACAGATTTCATCTCAAACATTTTCCTTGTTCCAGATTTTGAGAACATCACCCTGACTCTAGGCCGAGGGAGCAGCACTGATGGAATGGTTCAGGAGTGGTGGATTGTGAACCAGACAAAGCCTGGCAAAATCAAGCGAGAAACAATAGACCAGCCTGGACTGGATCTCTATATCTTGAGTGATCAGGTCAGCCCTCCTAGTCTGGGCTTTCTGGCCGGATACGGGTAAGTGGTCATAAAACTTTACCTGCTTCTTTTTCTTTTCTTTTTTTCTACATAACTACAATCATTTTCATTTCCATTAGATGGAAATATGTCATATAAATATCATATTAGCAAATGGTTGTCTTTGCTTTAACTTTTGAAAGTGCAAAATCAAGAAAATGCTGTTAGTGCAACTTAACTATAGTAGTAAAACAGTGTAATGTTAGAAATATCAGGTAACTTTGAAAATACTTGTAATAAATGTAAGAAAGCAAATATATACAGCTGATATAAATGTATATGGCATGGCATTTGTTTCCAAATTGAGCAAACAAAAAAATGTCGCCATTTTAGAATTGTCAAATTGTTGGGTTGCATCAAACAAAAAACTGAAGAGGATAGAACCGATAGTACTGTAGGTTAAGAACCTTTCAAAACCTGTAAGGACAGTGCTGAACTGTTAACTTTGTGGAAGAAATGTGGTCAGAAAAAAATCATGAATGGAGATCAACTTGAAGTTGCATGGCAAAAAAATTAAATAAATCAACAGTAAAAACCATAGCTATTTTTAATACTGACAGTAAGAGCATTTCCATGCACACAATGTAACAAGAACTAACAGGTTCGGGAATAAACAGCTGTGTGAACAGAAGAAAACCAGTTGTTAGACTTATTTGAATAAAAAGGTTTGAATTCAGGAGAGCCAATGTGAGTGCTGACACTGGAGACTCCTTCCTAAATCCTAAACCAATGAAAACTTTATACATCAATGATTCGTATTTTTTTAATCCATGGAGCGTCAACCATACAAATTCTTCTGTTGATATTGTTCCTTTGAAAATGATAAATGATACTGTAATAGAATGAGTGCATTAATAAAAAAATAAAAAATTAATACACATTCTGACCAATAAGAATCGAAAACTCAGTCACGCGTTGGTGCAATATCAACCGAATCATAGCTTCAAATCTTTAAACATGTGTTGTATGCATGTAAATGTGTGTGTGTGTGGTGTCAAAAACACGAGATTAGATTTAACCGATTGCGTTTATGTCCTCTCAGCATCATGGGTCTGTACATGTCCGTGGTGCTGGTGATCGGCAAGTTTGTGCGCGAGTTCTTCAGCGGAATCTCGCACACCATAATGTTCGAGGAGCTCCCCAACGTGGACCGCATCCTCAAACTCTGCACAGACATCTTCCTCGTCCGAGAAACAGGAGAGCTGGACCTGGAGGAAGACCTCTACTCCAAGCTCATCTTCCTCTACCGCTCGCCGGAGACCATGATCAAATGGACCAGGGAGAAGAACAAGTGAAGTGAAACATCGTGAAACATGAACCGTCATGGACAAGGACAACGTCACGGACAAGGACACTCAGCGCATGAGGAGTTCTCCAACGCGGAGAAGCACAAGGCTGGGGTTTTAACGGCTGGACGGGACGCCAGCTGAAATTGGCAACTAGCTGCATTTTGCAGTTCTTGTTCTCTCACGTATACAGTGCTTTATCGTGTGTAACGTGGGAGTGTAGAGATCACGGATCTGTAGCTAATTGTACATTATTATTATTATTATTAAGGGCTGCGGGCTGAGGGTAAGGGATAAGAAAGACTTAACTACTTCCCATCACGCGTCAGTGCAAAAACAACCCTTCACAGCTGGGAGCGCATGAGCCCAGAGGGCCGTCTATCCTGATGATCGACAGGCTGGTCAACAAATCCCAGAGTCAGAGAAGTTGATTTCCAACAGAACTTATTACCAAGTGCTTTATTTTCTGAGCAGCAAGAGGCAAAGACGGCTTCTGGTTGTGCAGGAGTCTGGAGCGACACAACAGCAATCACCCGACAATCTACACTTGCCTTATTTAGTTTGTACAAATAATTGCGTTTTCATTCATCCAATGTCTTTTCTCAGGAACACACACACCGGGACGATGAAACGTCCTCTTTTCCATTGCGTATTAGAGCATCGGACCAGGCGAGAATCTCATGTCATGTGCGAATCTGTAAAAATGCGCACTGTGTAAAATGGTGAAGAATGATGAAAGGTACAGTAGTAAAATGAATATGTGATGCTGATTAACGATTATATGTGGTTGGTTGATGGCTATAGAGCATGAACTTTTTTGCAACATGAAAGCATTGGGAGATATTGTGTTTGTCAGAAAGATATAGGCCTGTATGTGAAGATAAAGATAATGATGCGTTGCTTGTACGGAAGGGGTAAAGCAATATAAAAATTGATGCATTTATTAAAAAAATGAAATAAAAATAAAAAAAACGAGGGAAATAAAAACAAAATAGGCGGGGAGGTATACTGGGCTGATTTGTACATATAGTTATCAGTGGGAGCGTGTATTTATGCACAGGTAAAGGGCTGTCTTTGCTTTTTTTTCAACAGGCAGCACTTTGCAGTTTACAGTTTTAAAGTTTTCTTCTAAGTTTGATCTTTTACATCCCAGTGTTCCTGCCACGCTCACGGAGACACTCGAAGAATCCTGGGAGAAGAGCATTAACGAAACCTAAACACCCTCCTCACATTTCCCAACTATGCATTATTTAAAGCCATTGTAGCATGAGAGAATAGTTACTATTTAAACATGAGGTGTTTTCATTACATCACATGTACATATGCTTTTACAGGGACAAAGAAATGTGAAGCTTTATTATTCTAGGTTTGCTGTGTAGCACAATGTTAGGATGGAAATGAAGCGCTTAAGATAAAGCGATGACCTTCAAATAAAGCACATATCAGAAGGCCACAGTTTTGTTTTTTACTTTTCATTTGGAATCTCAAAGTATAAAATGTAAATTTGTTGTTGTTGTTGTTGGTTTATTATTAACTATTTTTTAAAAATCTGCTTAACCTGATTGAAGCAGAAACAGCAAACGTATTGAGGTATTACTTTTTATTTTTAGTGCTGATCCCATGTTGTACATCTTAAACACTCCTCTGCAGCCTACTAATGCACTCATAGAGACCCAGTGGAAAAAAAAAAAGTTCAAGAACAACCGCACTCGCGTACAGTAATGATGGACTAAAGAGGGAAAAGGGCGGGAGTTCAACTCCAGACTCTACGGCCTCATGAAATATAAATAAGGAAAAGAAAAAAAAAGTCCATAGCTTTTAGTGGACAGGATGTATACCGGAATATGTATAGGCGTTGAAATGGAAAATGTGTGTTACATCTATTAGTTAGGAAACCCAAGCTTTCTTAGTTTTTAGCAAGAGCGACTACTGTGCAAGGAGCGACAAAAAATGTTTATTGCTATGCAGACACCAAACACCATCGCATCAACAGAGGAAGGTATTAGATGAAGAGGAACCCTCGTTACATCAGGATGGTTATAAATGATTCTATAGTTTCATGTCCATGGTAATCTCAGTCAGTCATGTTTCAGTGTTAAAAGGTTAAACAATGTCTGTGTCTTAAATTTCAACAGAAATGACATACTTACTGTATCTAAGCCTCACTTTCAGTTTTGCATAATGAATGCACTAGACAAGAGAACTCAACCTCACTCTAATTTGAACCCTGGTTTCATAAAATCATGAAAATGGCAGCGTCATTCACAGACTAGTCGGCTCTTGGTATAGGCTCTTTAACCTTGCGAGAAATCATATCAATTTATCAGAATAATCTTCATAATGAAGCAGAGACATAACAGTAACGAAAACATATATATATATATATATATATATATATATATATATATATCATGAATGACTGAGATGGGAGATCACTTAAACGCTTGGTGAAGCTGCATCATAAAAATGACCAGAGCTATGTTTAATAGTGAAAGTAAGAGCATTGCTATACACACAATGTGATGAGAACTGTTAAGACCATAACTAAACAGCTGTGTGATCATAAGAAAACTATTAGGAAAAAAGGGCTTCAATTTGCTAGCGAGCATAAAGAGCAAAAGAAAAAGATCACGTGGTCTGATTAGGGTACCATGGTAAGAAGGGAAGCACATGAACCGATGCACCCATCATGCATAGTGTCCACAGTACAAGCCTCTGGAGACAGTGTTATGACCTGCGGTTACTTCAGTTGGTCAGGTCTA
The DNA here is from genome assembly GCA_030014215.1 of Clariallabes teugelsi. NCBI lineage: Eukaryota > Metazoa > Chordata > Actinopteri > Siluriformes > Clariidae > Clariallabes > Clariallabes teugelsi. Next base: position 14,580,730 of record JAQMYG010000018.1, read on the forward strand.
GACTCACCAATGTTATGTGGCAATAACATGAAGTCAGCTGACGACCTGAATGTACTGAATGACCAGGTCATCACATCTATGGAGATTTTTTTCCTGGCATATTCCAGGAAATTCCAAATTGTGATAAAGTGGTTCTGGGAGTATGGGGGATTATTTTCACATATGAGTTGGACTCCACATTTTGCTCCACAATCAAAGCGTTTAAATGAAATATTACTGTGTGCAACTTTTATATTAGGCAAATCAGATATGCTGGGAAAAATGTGCAGGGTAGTGGACCTCCACAACCGGAGCTAAGATCCACTGCTGTAGTTTATATAACCATTTTAAACAGCACTGAAAGAAATGTTTAAAGTATTCATGGCTGATAATGGTTCTACTGGAAGCTTGCTTACCTAAATCGTATATATTTCTAGCCTGTGTGTGCAGTCACACTTGTCTACACGTTAAAGGGAGAATTCAGTTAACAGACTAAGGCGATGACAAGACATTGAGAACACAATGAATAAGTCACTGTACAGCACAACGTTTACACATGAACCACATAAACCACATCAAGATTGATATTCATAATGTTACAAATCAGTCTCTATATAAAACAGCAATACATACTGTAAATGAGACACAGGATACTGTACACACATGACAATAGCTTCGTTTTAACATAGTAAATGTTAATGTATGTAATAAAAGAAATTTTGGTAAATAAACTAATATTTAATATCTCTACTGTACTGTATTTATAAACAAAAATAGCTTTTAGGTTCTTTTTCGTATGTTTTAAAAGGAATACTTCAGTATTTGTATTCTGATCTCTGACTACTTCATATTGCATCGGAGCAAAATTTCTCCATTTTTTCATGTCTGTACCTGAATAAAAAATTTATTATTTAAATAATAATTGATACCTGTTACAACTTTGTTGCCGAACGGAACAAAAATGAAACTAAGTCTTAGCAAAACTGTTCTTATGAAATCTTTAAAAAAAAAAAAGGTACAATTACTGTTTTGCTTGTGCTTTCTTGAAGGTTTTGTGTTATCTGTATAATCTGTGCTTAAAATATTAAAACATGAACTTTTTACCTCTGCCAAAACGCAGGCCCGTCTCTGTGGGAAGAAAATAGAGCTTAATTTACAAAGACTGGTGAGTGTTGTACATAGAAATATGTTTTACATTACTGTAACACCTGGCGGTGGCTTAATGGTTAGCACTGACGCCTTGCACCTGCAGGGTCGAGGGTTCGAGTCCCATCTCGGGTCTGTGTGCATGTTCTCCCGGTGCTTTGTGGGTTTTCTCCGGTTCCCTCCCACAGTCCAAAGACACATAGAGATTAGGCTAACTGGCATTCCCACATTGCCCATAGTGTGTTAATGAACCATGTGTGTTTGTGTGCCATGCGATGGACTGGCACCCCCTCCAGGGTGTACCCCGCCTCATGCCCTAAATCTCTGGGCCCCCCATGACCCTGTATACAGGATAAAGTGGTATAGACGATGAGTGAGTGACATTAACACATAAGCATACAGTATGTAATTATAAACGTGTCACAGACGCAGTATTGAGAGATAAGACTAACAATGATGAAGTATTCCTTACAGATTAAAGTTGAGCTTCATTTGAGTTGGACTCAATAGTCTAGACAGACACTCCACTCTGTGCAATGGGAAAGTCACAAAGTACAGAATATATACACCTACATGTTTTTTGTACCTTTTTCAGAAATACTATACACTCTGTCTTCTTTTCTGTCTCTCTCTCTCTGTCTGTCTCTCTTTTGCACATGCACAGATTTAACCTAACATAATCCTCCTTCATATTCATCCTCGTCCTCTGCGGCCGGTGCTCCTGAGCTGCCCCCCTGTGGAGCGCTGGGAGGTTTCTTCTTCTTCCCGCCTCCTCCGGGTACTTTTAGAGAGATGGCCAGCTTTGCATACTGTCGACAGAGTGCACGAACAGAGTCTTGTGCATTACATACAGTATAATATGTTTAAAGATTAGGTTATCCGATATACAAATACAGAAGTTTGATCGATGTTGATGTGTGAGATTAGGGCTGAATGCACTCACGTCGTTGTCCATGTACTTGAGCAGAGGCGAGTTACACACGCGATACGCCGCGTCCTCGTCTTGCTCGTCGTAACTTGCCAGTAGCGTCTCCATCGCAGCACAGTCCTCACTGCCGCTGAACCCAGGAAGACTACAACGGAAAGGACAGGAAATATTGCAGATTAGCTGAATAGACCTTAGTGGCTTTGTACTGTAGCTACCAATTTCACAGGGTTATGAAGCAGTATATACCTGTAACTCTCTTTAACACACTTATCCGCTGCTACAAAGTCGCCTCGATGGAGATGGACCAGCACTTGTGCTATAGTTTTCTACACACAAAGCAGATCAACAAACAATTACTGTATACAACTATCAAAAACTCTCTATACAGTATAACTTGCGCTTATGGTCCATTTTAATGTACATGCCAATCATATAATGTAGATCCTTTTATACACGACTTGTTGATCATCTTTTGATGTTTAATGTAATTTTAACTGGGCTTGCAAACTTTGTGCACTATTCTTAACAGACAGTTGAACAAGTTAACAATAAATCACTGATTAATCATTAATGGTAACAAGACGCGCATTTTTTTCTCTATTTAAATTTTGTTTAAACAAAAGTTCATCTCAAATAGTTACACAAACATCACAAACAATAAGGCTGTTGAAAATACTCTTGATTCAAAATAAGTTTGCTAAAAATACATTGGCCAATACAGTACAGTACTGCTCTCTGCTGGAACTGGAACTGCAACTGCGCCCTCTTGTGGTGTGCAAGTTAATATACACTGATCAGCCATAACATGACCATCAAAACATCTTCTTTGTCTTTCGGCTGTTCCCTTTCAGGGGTCGCCACAGCGAATCATCTGCCTCCATCTAACCCTATCCTC
>JAQMYG010000018.1:14583896-14602840 GCA_030014215.1 Clariallabes teugelsi
CTCTGATGAACTCATTCTTGATCCTATCTATCCTTGTCACTCCCAAAGAGAACCTCAACATCTTCATCTCTGCTACCAAAAACTCTGCCTCCTGTCTTTTCAGACCTGTACCAGGAAGCAATGGAAGAAGGTGGCCTCGTCTGGTGAATCACGTTTCCTTTCGCATCACGTGGATGGACAGGCACTGTACATCTGTGTGCGTCGCTTACCTGGGAAATGGATGGCACCAGGTTGCACTATGGGAAGAAGGCAAGTTGATGCGATACTTTGAACAATGTTCTGCTTGGAGTCCTGACATTCATCTGGATGTTAATTTGAACCTAAACATCATCGCTGACCAAGTACACCCTTTCTTGGAAACAGTGTTCCCTGATCATAGTGGCAACAACGGTTCAAGAATGTTTCGAAGAACACAAGATCTCAAAGCAAAAGCATCTACAGTATTGGATGTGCTGGAAAAACTAGTCCGATCCATGTGGGCCCCACTTCACAACTTACAGAACTTATAGGGTCTAGCTCGGTGCCGGAACATCTTTAGAGGTCTAGTGGAGTTGAGTCAGGGCTGTTTGGAAGGTAAAAGTGGGACCTACTTAATATTAGGGTGGTCATAATGTTATGGCTGACTGGTGTAAGCTAAGGAGAAATACGATGCAAAACAAACCTTTTTTTAATTTTTTTTTTATTGTAATGGCGATAAATTGATTTACGATTAATAAATAAGAACATCCAATACATAAACAACATCCAGTTGGATTGAGAACAGTCCAGGAACTACTAATATTTATCCAACATGGTTGATGTGGCCAGAAAAGAAAAAAAGATTCAAACTGTACAATTATTATGTGCACCGAAAAAGCCATGCATGTCTTCCCACACATAGACGTGTACAGTACCTTGAAGCAGGTGGGGTAGTTCTCAATCTCCTTGTACATGTTTTTCTCTTTCTGCAGAGAGACAGCCGCCTCGTCCAGCCTGTGGAGCAGTCAGACGAGACACGCTGTGTTACCTCTCACTTTCACGAGGCTAATATTAGCCTGTGTCAGTCTTAATCGTTTACAGGAAAACGGCAAAGAAGGGCGGATGGAATGGAGGAGAGAAGGCGAATGCGGCTGTAGGTCAGACAAGGTCAGACTCGAAGACGCCTGCATGCACGCTACTCACTCACCTGCGCAGTCGCACCAGAAGTCTGGACGCCTTTCCCAGAAGCTCGGCAGCCTGTCTGAGCCGGTCCTCGTTCTACACGTACAGGCCAGAAAGGACATCTTTAAAGCTTGTGAAATGTTTGCATTTCAAGGTTCACTAGCTAAAACTAAATACCAATAGAAGTGAAAATATCGACTGATGATTTTCTAAATGTAATAAATTTTTTGACAGATTTATACATATTTGGAAACGTCAAAACACTGAGCATGATGAACAACATGAATACATTTTTGCTAGAATGATTCGGACATACAGTATGACATCATCACGTCACTAGTGTAGACTTTTAAATACTTCTGACCAGACGTAAGCAATAAGAACATAACGAGGCACGCTATTATAAAAAAAAAAAATCAACAACGGCATGGCGTCGTGTTTACTGTTCACACCCTGAAGCTGATCATTTTCTCCTAACAGCGCATCACATAAAACAACAGAGTTTTGTCTATGATTATAGCACAACGTTACAATAATAAATAAACGACGGTAAGTCAAAAATAATCCGCACATCATTTTTCTAAATAATCTCCTTGCCTTTCGATACTCTTGTACTCTTGCGAATCTTCATCCTCGTATGGCTGCTTTCAGAGGAACAAACAGGCGAGAGTCTGATCGAGCGAGATCAGGACTAAAGTGAGGATGCTTTAACACCTCAAAACTAAGTGTCGACAGTGTGAGCAGAAGTGTATGGATGTGCATCGTCACGCAAGATCACAGCGCCCTTGGATAGCGGTCCTCTGAGTTTAATCCAAAGTTTAGGCTTCAGCTCTTCAATAAGTGTCTCACTGTACGAGCATTGTTGATTGTTGAACCTTTTTCCTGATTATGTTCGAATACCGGCACTTGAGAATCACAGAAAACTGTAAGCATAAATTTTCCACGTGATGGGTGACTTTTGTAATTTTTCTCGGTCTGAGATTGAGGATGTTTCTGTTCCATACTCTGCCGTTTACTCTGAGGATTGTAGTGATGAATCTACATCTCATCACCAGTGAGGATTCTCTATCGGCCCACATTTTGTTTTCAGATATCCAAACACTTCTGTTTATGCTGTTCCATGAGTTGTTTCGGCACCAGATACACCCTCAGACCACAAAAAAAAAAAAAAAAAAATCACTGCGTCCTGCTCTTCTTTTGTGTAAATCACAAGTGGGGGCGTCCATCTTTGCTCGCACCGCAGTTACAAATGGCATGCGATACGACATGGCAAGCGATACGAAATAAAAGCTTGCCAGATCAAAGGTGAAAAGGAAGCAGAGAAGGGCATAAAGAGAAATGAAAGGATAAAAATACATTAAAAAACTATGGGGGAAAAAAAGAAAAGTACTTTTATTGCGAGATCTCACAAAATCCTTGAAAGCACAATTTAGTTCCCATGTTCCTGCTCCATGAATCTAACCAACTATAGACGAGATGAATTCTTGTAACCATAATGCAATCATATTATAGAAGACGGGATCTCTTTACCTCGCATAAGCTTTCTAAAAAGCGCTAATTAACAGTTTTACAATAGTTTTTTTTATTATTATTATTATTATTATTATTATTATTTCAATAATCATGATCATTATTATGTGTAAATCACTTGAATACATAAATGAGGTTTAGACTGACACTAAGATTTAATAATTAACAAATATTGTGCTCATAACAATATGAGTCCCTCCTTTGTGCTCTAGGTTTCGATCTTTCGATCATAGATGAGTCAGAATTCTTATAACCAATAATGCAGAAGGCAGGATTTCTTAACTTAAACAACAAAAAAATACTTTTTCTTGTATGCACTTTTTTCTCCTTTCGTATTTTTCCTCCTATGTCCCATATTATGCTCAGTATATACCTTTTTTTTTCAGTCACTTGATATTCGTTTCTTGTTTATAGATAGCTGTATAATGTAATAATGTACTTGTATACAAGTAATGTTACGCTCACAATCGTGCAGTTATAGTCAATACGTCCACGTCACAACCTGTCCCGCAATATATATTCACGATCCTGTACTCGTGCCATATTGCGTAGTTGTGATGCGTCATCGTACCTCAAAAACAGACGCAGCTTTCTGATACAAGTCCACAGCTTTCTCCAGATCCACCGGTTCGATAAGTCTGTGAGAAAGCAAGCAGGTAGTTATGTACTGTACATGCATTTTATAAATTTTTCAATTCATTTGAATATTTCTTGATTTAAGACACAACACATGGGAAGGTAAGGCATAATGGTGAAGACTGGGGTCACACTCTTCCGAAACTTTCTAATAGTTCGGTTACACTAAATAAAAAAATATATATATATTTTTTGATGTATGTAAAAAAAAAAATTTTTATGCGACAGCTTTACCAAATTTAATAATAAATCAATTCTTCTGTTTTTAGAGTCTAAAGAATGAGGATGGTCCTGCTGTCACGTACTTGCCGGCTCTGTCCAAAGCTATGCCTGCAGTTCCTGATGTCCCGTTCTCCACGTACATCACACAGGCTTTCTCGATCAGGGCGACAGCCTCCGGGAGTCGCTTCATATCCTGTAAAAACGACACATCATCTCAGTCACACACACCTGCAACAGTGACTTAATTCTGGCTCAGAGTCTGCAGATTCAGTCCGAATCAGATCAAATTTATTCAAATTTCCTATAAATCAATGAACTACGGAGCCACTAAAGGGACATCTGGTGTGCACCGGATAATTGTGTATTACACTCCCAAGTCCAAAAAAAAAAAAGGCACCACCTGGATTTAACTAAGCAAATAGTTACAAGCTTTCCACTGGATAATTACTGCAGGGTTTTATATGGTTCAGCTGATAACAAGATATTTAACCCTAACCGATGCAGTGAAAAGCTTCTCATTTCTTAAACATCCATGTCAGAAGACGTAAAAAAAGAAAACAACTAAGGAGATTGCTGAATTGTTTAACCCCATTGAGGATCTTTGTGATGTGCTGGAGAAGATTTTGACTCTCCCATCATCAATACAAGATATTAGAGAATAACTGATGCGACTCTGGACAGAACTAATCGTCGTGACATTGCATAAGCTTAAAAATGGGTCCAACGATATATTAGTGTGTGACTTTTTTTTTTTGGCCATATATAAACACATGTGCCTTTAACGGCTCCCTAAATTCACAGCATTCATTCTTTTTTTTGTGTGTGTGTGTGATTCCAGACTAACAAATGAGAACTCACCTTGAGCATCATACCTGCTTGTTCAATTGCCCTAGAGTAAAGACAGAATTACATAGCCATACCGATTAAAACGCATTTAATAAATATAAATATAAATATTAATAACTATTTAAGTTCCAAATAAAGCATTACTGAGCACTTACTTTGCAGCATGGAACAATCTGTTTATTAAAGTTAAGTAAAAAAAAAAAAATAGGTGATGTAGGCAGGACAATTCATATTTTGTTTTTGATTAAGCTATTTATTTATCAGGCTGTTATACTGTATTTAAGAGACTGAGCTGACATGCTGATGCGGATAAAGCATCATGTTAAAATTCTAGAGCATGGTTTCCATGATTCCATGACCCTTCCTTAGTGTATATTTCCCCAGCCAGACAGGGTGAAAACTAACACATGCTTCATCTAAGGTACGTCTTTTTAGTGCTGCTGCAACATCACGCTTTACCACTCACTATATACACCGATCAGCCAAAACAATAACACCACCACCAGATGAACTTAATACCATTGATTATCAATTATATACAAGTAAACTGGTGACAGGATCTTGGGCACCCAAGGTTGATCTATGCCTGTGGGGACCAAAGGATAGCCTGTCTGGTCTGATCCCACAGAAAAGCCAATGCAGCGCAAACTGCTGGAAAAAAAAAAATCACTGCTGGCCACAAGTGAAAGGTATCAGAACACCCATTTTGCTGCAGTGCTGGAACAGGTTCCTTACTTAGACAAGAAATCTTACTTCTACTGCATAGAAAGGAATTTTATATGATTGAGTATTGAAATTTTATACAATTCTATACCATATTTGTAAAGACAGTATAGAAAGGGCCCAGTCAGGTGTCCACAAACTTTTGGCCATATAATGTACTTTTGTAACCTGTTTATGTGTCATACAAGTCCATGTGAACATTTTAACTATAGAAATAAAACATATTAGAATGACTGTATTCATTCATTTATATATAAACTGTGACAATCTTCTGACCAATCAGAATCAAGAACCGAACAACAATGTTGTATCTACAGTAATATTACACTACAGTGATGCAGCGTGGTAACAGCCATGAGAAAATAGGATACGCTTTATTGTCTGTGTGGTACTCTGCCTCCTTCAGGTACGCGTCCTTTGCTTGCTCGAACTGCTTAGCATTTTTGAAGGCCACAGCTGTGAGAGCAAAAAAAATAAGTCATCATTTAATCCAGTACTATAAAACTTTTTTTTTTTTAAACTAATAACTAAGGACATTGAGAACCCATTGGACTTCACAAAGTAGAACGAGTCGTGCTGGAGGATACTGCATGCAGTTCCTGTATGCTTTATTAAATACCGCAATTGTTTATGTTGTGCTAATACACCTTTCTAGACACTACAAACCTTTTCTTCATGTAATTTCAAAGTCTAACATTCATTATCAAAAACAAATGTGACCCTATCTGCATTTCTTATCAAGCCACCATTTTGGTTAATACAACCTTAACGAAATCCAACTTTTGATTACATTTATCATATTTAAGCAACATCACACGAAAGGGAGTGCTGTTGTGCTTGAATATCCGCATGGCTGTGATCAAGTTGTACTGTACTGTAGGTAGGAGGACATAGGCTCCTGTGTCTGGCGGAACTAACTAACCGCTACTGACAGAGTTGGCGGCCGACAGAGCATTTATCATGGGTGAAAGTAGTTTTAGATTATTATTTGTACTATGTAGCCAAAAGATGAGGAGAATAAACCATAGAAGTGGTGGAGAGTCCTGTAAATCTTGTACGTTTCGCTTCATTTATATCCACTTATTACACTTTGGAATATTAGCTAACTTCTGTGTTCCGGGGTTAAATCCCAAATAGTGTTAAATGAAAAGCTAGTGCACTGTATAGAATGTACAATCCCTTGCCCCACAAACCAAGTAGTGCCCTTGATCGAAGTTAGAGAGCAATTTGGGAATCAGCCTTGTGTTAGAAGCTAGCTAACTTTGTAGCCGTAAATAAACCAACATGGACGTTACTGAGGCATGAGGGTCCTGTGGGTGACTTATTAAGTAGGAAAAGTGTTGTTCAAGATGACATAACATGATCTGATGTGTTTTCTTGCTGAAAATGCTTCCATGTCTGGTTTTGAATGTGGGTTTTGGCAGGCAGCTGCTCTCCTCAGTACTGTGAGCCGTACCGATCTACTGTACTTTCACCCATGCTGGCAACTATCACTTATTAGAACAACCTGTGATGCAGAGTGATACATATAGATGAACATCCAAGAGCTATTACCGTCTCTTATCTTAAGGCAAATATTTGCTAGCTAGATCCTGCGATGCCTGTCATCAAATAAGACTGCTCTATCGGAACTAACTTGTGAACTTGTTTTTTATTGTAAAAGTCAATGGAAGTACAGTGGAACCTCAGAATACGAATGCCCTCCCTTACAAATTTTTGCCTTAAGAATTGAAATTTTGGAAGAATTTTGCATATCTATGCGATGAAACAAACTAACCGAACGGCAGCTAAATTGCGTGCATGTCCAGGAGCCTGACACAACTCGTTAAGTTTTTTTTGCATTTTTTTTTTCAAGATTTAGTGAAGACATACCACCATGGGTCCCAAGAAAGTTAGCAAGGACGGTAGCAAGAAGAAAAGCGAGCCAGTGTTAGTGGAAATTAAGAAAGAAATCCAAGAGGAATCGTTAATTAAGGTTAAGTAAGTTTAAATGTCTATTTATTTCCATATTTTACTTCATTTACATGTCTTTTACATGTCTTTTCTAAATGTTTTGACTGTTTTTATATGCCAAAATATGAAGATGATGTTGGAAATTGGTACAGTATTATTGGAAATATTTCTGTGTGGCATTTACATTATTTCTCAAACTCACACACTGAAAAAAAATATTCATATATCAACATTTCAATTAAGTTGAACAAAAGGAAATAGTGGTAAATAATGGTATAAGTTATATTAAATGCGATATGTAGAATTACATTCATTTACAAAGTTAATTTATTGTCATAAAATAGACATGATATCAATATGTAAATCGGCTACACAAGGCCATCATATTTATGAACGTTAAGTGCATGCAATAAATCATGAGCAATGATCACAAGTACAGTGAATTATTAGAAAATCTTAGATACTATTCTTTCATCACAATTCTGCAATATACAGTATATATATATACAGTATGTATATATATATAATTTATTATTACTATATCGTCTACAGGATCAGTTTTCAACTCCATTACAGGTGATGGCTAGATATTTGAAGTTCGTGGTGTGTTTCTCAACCTTGAGGTTGTACTGACTTGTTTAACCTCTATAAATGCTTGATACCCCATTACTACTTACAGTACTACCATGGCAACGAGAACAACGCACCACCACCCAAGTAACACCAGGTATCCTATTCTGGTCCGGTTCCCACTGCTGGATGAGGGAGGAGTCTGACCTTGTGCTTAGAGACAGATGGACTACACTGATCACACAGCGTAGGTGGATGTTTAGTAATCATGTGTTTATTACTGCTCACCAGCTTTGGCCATCTCAGACGCAGCTCCATCGTAGTCGGGCTTCCATTTGGTCATGCTGGTCTTTAAGCTTTTACAAAGACAGGCCAGATGTTAAACACACACACACACACACACAATGGTGTGAATGTACTCCAAAGCCACAAGATCAACATCAACATCAGCAGTACAGCTGTCACCCAGAGTGCGCATGCGCTGTGCCTTAATGTTAATGTTAGACAATGATATTGTTTACAGTTACTGCACGGACCTGAATGAGAGCAGGTGCAGAAGGCAAGCACTGCGTTGTAATAATGCGATTATACACTGCTCACACTGGGTGATTTACAACTTACAGGATGATTATAAAGCTGTGGAATGATGATGTTGTTGTTGTTATTTTATTCTCACCATTTCTCCGCTTTGGCGATGTGCTCGTGCGCCTCGGTTATCTTCTGCGCTGCCATGTTGCGGGTGAGGAGCAGTGAGGAGAGGATCCGCGCGGACCTGTGGAGATTATCTCCTCACACACACACACACACTCTCACACACAACCCCAACCGCACTCGCTCTCTACGGCAGCCCGAGAGGACACACTACTGTCTTTCTAGCTTCTTCTTATTAGCCTTGATATATTACAGTATATGTTTTTTTTTTAACTTAGATATTTATATTTTATTAAATTCTAGGTTTAAAATAATAATAATAGGGAAGGTATTTTTTTTATTTCATATATTATTGCTATTGTTACTAGCATTTTAATCTCATTTTAAATGAAAAGTATTTATTAGGTTTTTAATAAAAAAAAATTTATAATAATAATAGGGATGCTATTTTTTATTTTATATATTATTACTAGTATTTTATCTCATTTTACATTAATAATAATAATGATAATAAGGATAAATAATAATAATAAGGAAGCTACATTTTTATTTAATATATTATTGCAATCATTACTAGTATTTTAATCTCATTTTAAATGAAAAGTGTTGATTAGGTTTTTAATTTAAAAATAATAATAATAGGGAAGCAATTTTTTATTGGATATATTATTACTAGTATTTTTATCTCATTTTACATTAACAATAATAATAATAATAATAATAATAGGTGGGCTACATTTTTAAAATATATTATTGCTATCATTACTAGTATTTTACTCTCATTTTAATTGTTTTATTTAGGTGTATATAATAATAATAATAATAATAATAGGGAAGCTACATTTTATTTCATGTATTATTGCAATCATTACTAGTATTTTAATTTCATTTTAAATATTACGTATTGATTAGGTTTTTATTTTTTTTAAAAATAGGAAAGCTATTTTTACTTTATAGATTATTACTAGTATTTTTATCTCATTTTACATTATTATTATTATTATTATTATTATTATTAATAATAATAATAATAATAATAATAATAATAATAATAATAGGTGGGCTACATTTTTTTCATATATTATTGCTATCATTACTAGCATTTTACTCTCATGTAAAATATTTTTTTATTAGGTGAATATAATAATAATAATAATAATAATAATAGAGAAGCAATTTTTTGTTTATATATTATTGCTATCATTAGAAGTATTTTAATCTCATGTTTTAGCAATACATGTTTTTTTAAACATTAACTTGTGGTTTATTATTATTATTTGTGTTACTCATGTTTACGCACTGCAAGATTTACATTTTATTTATTGTCCTTGCTGTTTGTAATGGAGGCAGATTCCATCATCCATTATATACAGTAATATTTTACCAAATTAATTAATTAATAAATACTGCTTATCCTAAAGAACACAACTGATATGTACCATTGTCATTTGTAGAATATTTACATCTCTGTAGTCCCATAAAAGTTTTTAAAGTACAGTATTTGGTAATCATTTTTAATTGCACATACTGTAATAATGTAGTTCTTAATAGTTCCAAAGTAATACATTTCATGATTATAATGTGCGGGATGGACAGCACGGTGGCTTAGTGGTTGGCACTGTCGCCTTGCACTTGCAGGGTCCAGTTTGATTCCCGTCTCTTTGTGCATAGACTTTGCATGTTCTCCCCATGCTTGGTGGGTTTCCTCCAGGTAATACGGTTTCCTCCCACAGTCCAAAGACATGCAGATTAGGCTAATTGATGTTCCCAAATTGCCCATGTGTGTGAGTGTGTGTATGTGTGTGTGCCCTGCGATGGATCGGCACCCTGTCCAGGGTGTACCTTGCCTCGTGCCCTAAGTCTCCTGGGATAGGCCCCAGGCCCCAGGTCCCATGGACCCTGTATACAGAATAAAGTGTTATAAACGATCAGAGAGTAAGAATGTGCGGCACGGTGGCGTAGTGATTGGCATTGTTATTGCTATTTCATTGTCATTGTCATATGTTATTGCTATCATCACTCAATCACTCACTCACTCACCGTCTATACCGCTTAATCCTGTATAAAGGGGCACAACTTGCAGCAGCAGCAGTCAAACTCAATGCAAATAAATATACAGTGCCTGTCAAAAGTTTGGACAAAGCTCCTAATTCAATGTTTTTCTACATTCTAGCACGCTCACTTACTCTTACTCATCATTTACACCGCATTATCCTGTATACAGGGTCACGGGTGGCCTGGAACCTATCCCAGGAGACGAGGGCACAAGGTGGGTACACCCTGGACAGGGTGCCAATCCATCTCAGGGCACACACCATGCCCAGGGAGAACAGGAAAACTCCATGCACACAGAGGCTGGAATCGAACCTGGCTGGGAAGTGAACCCAGACACTGGGGGTGCAAGGCGACAGTGCTAACTGCTAAACCATTTATAAGCCATTTTGACAACAGTGGTAAGTCGTTTTAGCTGCGTCTCGTATGTTGAGGGTTCAGGTCCCTCCTTGGGTCTGTGTGCGTGGTGTGTGCATGTTCTCCCCGTGCTTGGTGAGTTTCCTCCGGGTACTCAGGTTTCCTCTCACAGTCCAAAGACATGCAGATGTGTTGCCAGTAGCTACGTGTGTGTGTGTGTGTGTGTGTGTGTGTGTGTGTGTGTGCACCCTTTGATGGATTGGCACTCTGTCCAGGGTGTACCCACCTCGTGCCCTAGATCTCATTATTAATTATATTAATAATTATATATTTTTACACTGGTCATATTACTGTAATCATGAAATAGTACTAATTGATATTTTTTACCCTGGAGATTTTTTTTTTAATAGGGAGGGGAAAAAAGTCCTAAAGTAATACATCATACTTTCATAAACCTATGGTAAAATAAATATTTTATAAATTATATATTTGAGTATTGATCGCTTTATGTATCACATAAGGGTTAAAAAAGTTTTTTTTTAAATTCCATTTGTAAATTTCTACTAATTAAAAACAAATGTGATATCACACGTAGATATGATTGCTTTTGGTGAGTGTGTCTGAAACTAATTTCTGTCTTGAACCCATGACAAACAAACAAACAACCAAAAAAAAAAAAATCTTCGTATATTTTTCCTACCCATATTTTGAATGAGGTTTGTTCCTGAGATTTGATTGGCCAGAACGGCTAGTATCCTGCAGCTCATGAGCCAATCAGTGGTGAGGATACTAGTAGATCTCCAATCCTTTTCCATTAGGTGGGATTAGTCGCAATGCGGGTTGGACAGTAAATATAACGGGACGGAACCGGAAGTTGCTATGACGTAACAGATGTTCTCCTCTACCTAACGCCAGGCAACCGCGAAGAGAGAGAGAAAAAACTTTGTGTAAGTCGACGGAAGGGCGGTTAAAAAGTTGATTAAAGTGTCGCCACGTGATGGCGGTCCAGTCCTAAACCGAGGCCGTGTCACACATGTGGAGTTAGTGGGATGAACTCGAGGTATGATATCCAGCGGAGGCCCGGAGGTGGAGGCGGCGGCGGCGGCGGCGGTGGTGGTGGTTTCAGCGGCAGCCCCGTCACCGGCTCCCCCGCTATGGGAGCGCAGGCGCGCCGCAGGAAGATGGCTCCCAGACCGGCGGATTACAAACTGCAGATCATCATCATCGGATCCCGCGGGGTGGGAAAGACCAGCCTGATGGAGAGGTTCACCGATGACACCTTCTGTGAGGCGTGTAAATCCACCGTGGGTAAGAAAACAAGAAGTTCTTCTGGATCTGATCCTAGATCCTGTGTGTGTGTGTGTGTGTTAGCCAGACTGCTTGGGGCTAATGGATACACCCTGCAAGTTTTCCTAAAAAGCTTTAACTATACGTCTGATCCCAATTAACCAGGCTTTAGAAGTAATCTGAGAAGTCACTTGTGTTTCTCAACACACACACACACACACACACACACACATTTGATTTGGACCATAACAGTGTGTGAACCTAAAGTTTATTATCTCACACATAACTACATGGTGGTGTATTGGTTGGCGCTGTGACCTTGTACCTTCAGGGTCCGGGTTCGATTTCCACATGTTCTCTCCGTGCTTGGTGGGTTTCCTCCCGGTACGCCGGTTTCCTTCCACAGTCCAAAGACCTGCAGATTATAGGCTAACTGACGTTCCCAAAGTGCCCGTAGTGTGTTAATGTGTGCATGTGCTCTGCAATAGATTGGTGCCCCATCCAGGGTTGTACCCGACCTTGTGCCCCAAGTCTCCTGGATTCGGCTCCAGGCCCCCCACCACCCTGTATACACAATAAAGTGGTATAGATGATGAGTGAGTGATTGAGTAATATAACTGTCATTATCACTATGATGTCAACACCCTGCCCTAGCTTGTGTTTATTCCTGCAGTCTTCATTTCATTGAACTTTACCAGATTAAAAAACGAAACATAACTCGACTGTAATTAACATATTATTCATTAAAATATGTACAGATTAATTTTTTTCTTGGTTCACAAATTGTACAGTTTTTTTTTATATCATAATAATAGATTATAATCATGTGTTTGATTTTGTTAAGAAATCTCAGTCATGTATAATTAAACTTTTGGGACATGGAAGGAATATAAAAAAAATAAAATAAACAAAAACGTCTTAAGTTACTCATATACTGTACTTTTGGGTGTATTCTCCAGTCGCTAGGCAAGCTTTTACACTAACAAAATAATTCTCCTTATTAAGAACAAAATCTTTTAGAAGTAACTTATTAATAACTAAGTGTAAAACTTATCATTAATGCTAAATATTCATGAAAAGCATATGCTAAACTGTGCTGAAAACGCATCGGTAAAGTTCGCACTCGGTGAAGATCTAACCAATCACGGATGAAACCCGAATTGTTGTAAGAAATTGTGACGCAGTAAGTAGGATTCCAAGAAAAAAATGGGAAGCATAACGAGCCTAATATAATAAACACTTAGAAACAGATTAACATTTGCTCTTTTTAAACTAGATGTCAAAATAAATATAGAAATATAAAGAGTCCTTTTAAAACATCCAATCCATGGATGTTGCTCTTATTACATCGACCCAGATATACTCTCATTTATTTTGCAAAAACAAAGGTTTTTTTGTTTCTACTTCCTTTAGGTCTGTTGTGATTTATTTTAGCTCACTGATCATGATGATGGTTATATAATTATTTAAAAATAATAATAAACTTTTTATTATAATTATTATTAATAATAATTCGAGGGGGGTTCAACTCGGGACTTGTGATGAAATTTCTTGTGAATGAAAACAGCCGATGTTTCCAATGATGGAAACTTAAGCACTTTTGTAAGTCACTCTGGATAAGAGTGTCTGCCAAATGCCTGATTATAAATCTAGGACATAAAACTGATTGATTGGATAAAACGCAGCAGAGGATGCGCTACGGGGGCAGAGCAGGTAGATGGCTAGCTTTTCACTGTATTTATTTATCAGCTCTTCTACAGGATTGGTTTGAAGTGCTCTGTTTAATGCTGGAACACTTCACCAGGTTTGAGAATTCATGAAAAAACGATATCTGGATTGGAAACTCTGAATATCATCCCCTAAGCATGCGCCTTGTGTCTACTGTGTCGGCTATGTGATGAGCATAATAACACATCGCTGATTCTTTAGATTTGTCTTTAAAGCCCAAATCAGACATTAGCATGTATTGTATTTAGGGATTTCCCCAAGCTCATGCACATATCAGTGTGAAACCTGACACTGACCCATGTCACTCACATGCTCAGGCCTTCAGATCGCATCAGACCGAGTTCCCAAAATAGTCCGACTTTTACAAACAGCTGCAATGGTGCACAGCCTCCATTTTCTGCACCGTCACTCTTGTAACACACAGCGTTCAGACGTCTGTTGGCTTCCAGTCCCGTCACAGATCTTGCGAAACACACCAGCAGGAACGCACCTCTTAATGGCTAATACGCTGTTTAATTTTCACAAATGAAGTCACACATGAAGGGTGTACCTGAAGATTTATGAAATGATCATTAATGTTAGTACATTATAGCAGCTATAAACTAGGTAGTTCGATTCCCGGCTGATGCTTCACAACTGTGCCGGCCTAGAAAGAGCTGATTGGGATGGGAGGATCCTAGCGCTCCTACATTAATCACAGCTCTACAGCCAATCATGGGAGTCTGTGAGCTCACGCAAGCGGAAGGAGCGGATAGCGCTGTCCTCCGAGTGTGTTACGCCGCTCCAAATGGTGTGAGCAGTTCCAAAAAGATGCGTCACGTGGTCCGTGAGTAGTAGTAGCCTTAATGTAGGCGTCCCCTAGTGACGGGTGGGAATTGGATGCATCTAAATTGGAGAGAATAAATTTATATCCACACATCATATTACTATAGCAACAACTAAGCATGTATTTTTATTATTTGTTTTATTTATTCTTTTTTTTTTTAAGTTTCTTTAGATTATTTTACCAGGTTGTCCAGGTTACCAGGTTTTCACATTATTATTATTTTTTTTGTGATTGTTGTGACATAAAATTCCTAATTTCGTGCTTGCTTTTTCTAAAAAAACAAAAAACAATGTGCGATGCATGTTGCAATGTTTTTAGGTGTTTTAGTATTAAACATTCTAACAAAATATGCTATATTAGAAAAGAATAGAATTTTAACGTGCATACGACATTGATGGTTACCAATAACAAAGGAAAACTCTTCTTTTTTTTTTTTCTTTTTTTTCTTTTTTTTTCCAGTGTCTGACTAAATTAAAATAAAATATATATGTTTAAATAAATAAACCATGGACTCGGTAAAAAAAAAAAAAAAGTGCGTAAAATATCAACCTTTAAGTCAAATAATTTAAACATCCGTAAAAATGCGTCCTTATAGATATTTAAGCATCGATACATATACAGTGCGTATATATGTATGTATGTATGTATGTATATGCATGTATATGTATGTTTCACATTGTAAAAGTTAATCAATCGTTGACATTCATTTGTATTCCACCACAACATTGCAGGAGGTGCAAAATACAATACCAGTCAAAGGTTTGGATTTATTTTTTACAATACTGGATTTTTTTTTTTTTTTTTTTTAACTATGAAGTAACATATTAGGGAATTAACTAAAAACAACAATATAGAATGGTATTATTAAGTGTATTTGGAAAAACACATTAGACGCCATGATGAAACGTCTCTCATGAAGATCATCCCAAGACCAAAACCTTACCTCTGCTGCAGTGGAGAAGTTCATTTAGAGTCACCAGCCTCAGAAATCACCAATTAACAACCAGCACCTCAGATTAGAGCATAAGTATCAGACACATTACAGTATCAACTGTGCAAAGGAGATTATGGTATAATTTAGACGCCTTCAGCAGTGTTTTATAGCGTAGAAAGAAATAGAAATCAGGAACGACCATGAAATTCGAAGTGTCCATTAAATGTGTGCAGACTTTGACTGGTAGTGTAGTTTACCTCTGCGTTTGTGAAGAGAATTAGGAATTGTTTGACATGGCATTTTGCAATATCTCTATATAATATATATATATAGAGAGAGAGAGAGAGAGAGTTTTTTTTTTTTTTTTTGGTGAACACATGATCGTGTCGCACATCTGCATTTTCAAACGAATAAACAAGGAAGTGCATTTGGTGACTTACTGGTCAGGTTTTTTTGGGAGGGATCTATAATGATCACATTTGCGATAAAATCTCATGGTTGTGCAGAATGCACAGTGGATTGGTTCAATTTGCGTTAAAAGTTGAGATTGCGAAATCATGAAGGGGCTGATTATGCAGAGAGTTTGCCCTACAAGTCGGTATGAACGTGCTGTTACATCAGAAATGAATATAGACCTGAGATTTGAATGACACCGGTGTGATTTGTCAGAGCTGCTGTTCTAGAAATCAACACCTTTTGACCAATCGGATTTGACAATTGAGCATTTTGTCTTATAGCTAATAACAGCCTGATGTTTCATTAGTTATTCTCTCTCTCTCTCTCTCTCTCTCTCTCTCTCTCTCTCTGTTTGTCTTGTCGTCTTCTCTTCTGTCTGCAAGGTGTGGATTTTAAAATCAAAACCGTGGAGCTGCGAGGAAAGAAGATCAGGTTGCAGATCTGGTAAGTGGACAGGATGTTCTTTAGTCTTTATCACCGACACACACTGACTCTGTCACTTCCTGTGTCTCAAAAGCACAAGACGGGACAGATCTGTCCACCCCTCCCTCCCTCC
The DNA here is from genome assembly GCA_030014215.1 of Clariallabes teugelsi. NCBI lineage: Eukaryota > Metazoa > Chordata > Actinopteri > Siluriformes > Clariidae > Clariallabes > Clariallabes teugelsi. The sequence continues at coordinate 14,600,364 of JAQMYG010000018.1, forward strand.
CTCCATCTCAGCCGGGAAGTCGAACACGTATAACTCCCACCTCTTTCTCTCAGGGTCACGCTGACGGACTAATTCCAGTATCAGGATAATGCAGAAGTTGAGTCATTTTTATAGGCGGCTGAATGTTGGTTGTGTCGTCTCCGAGTGTTAAAACTCTTCTGTGTGCTACAAAGCGTCAGCTACAAGAGTAAAGGTGTTACAGAATTCGATCCTGTGCTTTTCCTCTCATGTCTATAGTACAAACATGTAGAGATTTAAAATGACTGGAAATGGGTTGAGAACAGTTGAGGAGCATAAAGGGTCGTTTTCCCACATGAACTGGCCACTCTGTGGTAAAGGTGATTGGATTAAATCTTAGAGTGTACATGGTACAAACGTTATACACAGGGGAGGTGTTTGTATTTAGCCAGTTACTGTAAGTGTGTTACTACTGTATATGCTTCGCTTGCTACAGACTAATCATCTTGAGTGAGCATTCACGAGCATCTCCTTGTGTAATTCTCTCTGCATTTCTCCCATCTGAACGGCTTTATTTCATCTCTTCCCTGTTACTTTTTTACCCTCAAACTGTCTCCGCTTCAGTTCCTGTTCTAACCCATTACATCTTCCCATTTTAACCACCAGCCTGTTCGGTTCTCCTGTCTTGTCATGCGAATACCTGTAAAGGATTTGTTAAAGGAGTCTGGACCGATCTGATGTAGTAGGCTGATTTTTAGTAGTAGGCGGCACGGTGGCTTAATGGTTAGCGCCGTCTGCCTTGCGTCTCCAGGGTTCGGGTTCAATTCCCGTCTCTGTGTGCATGGAGTTTGCATGTTTTCCCCGTGCTTGGTGAGTTTCCTCCAGATATTCCGGTTTCCTCCCACAGTCCAAAGACATGCCGATTATTCTAATTGGCGTTCCCAAATTGCCTGTAGTGTGTGTACAGTATATATAAATGTGTGTGTGTGTGTGTGTGTGTGTTTTTTTTTTTTTTTTTTTTTTATTCTTAAAAACCTGTTAGAAATATAGCTGCATGAGACAAATCACAAGCAAAGTTTACTGCTGTTGAACTGAATCGAATAAAAAAAAAAAATCACAATGGCCAAACACTTGAATCGAATTAACAGTCTAAAAGGGATGAAATAAAATAACCCAAGTGCACAAACATACTGTTTATCTATTTATATATACTCGCATGGACAGGGAGGTGGTATGTCTTTAAAGACACATTTGTGCACATATGGCATGTAGGATTGTCCAGCAGCTGCGAGAATAAACATGTATACAGCAGCAATTCACTCCTCATCAGCAGCAAGGAGGTCGACAATACCCTACAGAGATCATTAAAGAGCGTAACGGCTGCAGGTACAAACAACCTCCCAGAAGGCTCCTTAGAGCAGCGAACCTGTCTCAGTCTGTTACTCAATGTGCTTAACATCTAGTTTTGTTAAGACAACACAGCGTGGGTGAGAGTCGTTGTTCAGTATGGTCTGTTTTTTTTTTTTTTTTTTTTTTTTTTTTTTTTTTTTTTTTTTATAAGTGTTTTTGTGTCGTCCCTGTGAGTCAGTGTGGGTGCTATGACTGAGCCTGCCTTTCTGAGCTGCTTATTAAACCTGTTGGCATCTCTCACACTACACTCGCACCATTTGCCCCAGCACTCCACAGCATAAAACAAATCCCACCGGCCACAACAGTATGATAAAACACATTACAAAAAATTACCTGTAAGCACCAAAGGACCGAAGTCTTCTCAGGAAATAGAGGCGACCATCCACACACACACGCATGTGTATATGTATATGTGTATACACACACTCGCACACATGTACAAACCCGATTCCAAAAAAGTTGGGACTTTGTGGAATTGTAAATAAAAACAGAATGCAATGTTTCAAATTTCAATATTTTATTCAGAATACAACATAGATGACACGTTTTCTCAGTTTTAACATTTGATATATAATTTTAAGGGAAAAATAAGTTGATTTTAAATTTCATGGTATCAACAAAAAAGTTGGGACAAGGCCATGTTTACCACTGTGTGGAATCCCCTCTTCTTTTTATAACAGTCTGCAAACATCTGGGGACAAGTTGACAAGTTGCTCGAGTTTAGGAATAGAAATGTTGTCCCATTCTTATCTAATACAGGCTTCTAACTGTTCAACTGTCTTAGGTCTTCTTTGTTGCATCTTCCTCTTTATGATGCGGCAAATGTTTTCTATGGCTGAAAGATCTGGACTGCAGCCTGGCCATTTCAGTACCCGGATCCTTCTCCTACGCAGCCATGATGTTGTAATTGATGCAGTATGTAGTCTGGCAATGTCATGTTGGAAAATGCAAAGTCTTCCCTGAAAGACACGACGTCTGGATGGGAGCACATGTAGTTCTAGATATCTTGGATATACCTTTCAGCATTGATGGTTGTCGTGGCAAATTTCTGTGAACTATGTCAATTTTCCAAACAAAATCAATAATTACTCTACTCAAGGACTGAAATA
>JAQMYG010000018.1:14667192-14679372 GCA_030014215.1 Clariallabes teugelsi
TACTCATTCATGGTCTTTCGTGATCGGCCCCCCACCCCACCCCCCCCCCTCCCATGAGACCTTTTTCTCAGTGAAATTGTGTTGGATAGTTTTTACCCCAATTCCATTCATTTCAGCAGTCTTCTTAGTTGTGCTCTTTGCTTGATGCTTGAGGCAGTGTACGTTCAGGTCTGTAGGTGGGGAAATACTGGTCAGTTTTTGTCCTTTGCAGTTGTAATTCACCTCCCAGACAACAGAGGGTTTCTCATTTTAATTAAGTTAAGTTAAGCCTTTATTTGTCACATATACAAGTTCATGCACAGTGAAATTCTTTCTTCGCATATTCCAGCGTAACTGGGGTCAGAGCACAGGGTCAGCCATGAAACGGCGCCCCTGGAGCAGATAGGGTTAAGGGCCGAACAGTGGCAACCTTTTGGAGCTGTGGCTCGAACCCAGATCTTCCGATCAGTAACTCAGTGCCTTAGCCCTCTGGCACTTTGAGCTACCACTACCCCAGTTGTCTTGGTGGTTGCCACGCCAACACTATGCAGAGACCTTCTAATATTTGTTGCCATATTGTACTCATGGAATCTTCTAAACTAACACCCTTTTATACAACTAAAATTGCAAAAATAGCTTATTCCTGCAGTGTGGCCTTTTTAACATATTGAGCTTGCATTAAAGAAATTTACCGTATGTAGTCAAATTGTAAGTAGCTGATCTAAGCTTGTATCTCCACAGGGCAAAATCAGTCTGCTCTATGAGTGACTTCCAGCGTTTGATGGACAGCTCCCCCTTCCTGCCAGACAAGAGCAAGTCAGGTGAATGTGGGCGGGATGAGGTGACCCCGCCCCTGTCTCCTGATGACCTCAAATATATTGAGGAGTTTAACGCCAAGGGCTGGGATCTTTCCAAATCCCCACTGTCTTCCTGCCCAATCCCAGGCCCTGTGCTGCCCCCACAGGTAGTGGAGGCATGGGTGGAACGGGCAGATACCCACAGACCTGTCCCTTCTTCATCAGATACATTTCAGCCAGCTGCATGGTACTTGACCACCAGTGCCACACTAACCACCAATACCACCAGTAGCCTGGATCACTGCCAGCGCCTGGCTGCAAGAAGCTCCCCGGTGCCTGAACACTTTGGTGTGCGTGTCCTCCACAGCCCCACTAGGGCAGAGAGGTTAAACCCAGGACCGTCAGACCAGGAGTATGCCTTTCCTAGAATGAGCATGGAAAATGAAGGGGAGGACTTTTTTGCAGGAAGGTGGCCGTGTGAACTGAGACATTTGGAAGGTGGTGAGCATGCTACTCTGTGCACGACGATGGGTTACACATCTTCGCTTGAGCTAGAGCTATCTCGTAACCTCAGTGATGATATGAAGGAAGTCGCATTTTCCGTCCGGAATGCCATCCGCTCTAATGTGGCATCCGGAACCAGTCCCGTGGACCGTCAAATGCGTGATGCAGCATGCCAGACAAATGGCTCAACTACACGTGGCACACAAACCACACAGGGTGTAAATGTGGCACTGCAGACACTCACCAGCAGCCCTCGCCGCTGCCTGACTCCCGTTTCATCGCCCTCACGTAGCCTCAGGAAGGCACAGTACTCACCCGCTACACAGGCCAAGTTTGAACGGTCATGCTGTTCACCAAAATATGGATCACCCAAGCTCCAGCGCAAGCCCTCGTGTACCAATAATGGCCAAAGCAAATCTGAACCCCCTGCCACCATATCCAGAGCTCCAACTCCCACTTCTCAGGCTCTGAAGGGCAACAGTGAGTCCGCATGGGCGCGTTCCACCACTACCCGAGACAGCCCCGTCCACACCACCATCAACGATGGCCTCTCCAGCCTCTTCAACATCATTGATCATACCCCAGTGACGTATGACTCTGCACAGAAGTTCAACAAGTCTCCGAGTCGTTCCAGGCCTGTTGAAAGTGGGTCTGCAGGTGTTTCAGACCCTAAACCAGGCAATTGTGGAGGACCACAGGAACAGGCGAGGCCACCCAGGGGTCGTTCCCCAAGCCCTATCCAGCTCATAGTGGAATTACAGGGTGAGAAGAACCCAGAGATGATTAGCATCAGACAGGACTTGTCAGCGCCACCGGGTTACACGATAGCAGAGAACGCTGCACGGATATTAAATAAGAAACTGTTGGAGCAGGGCTTCAGGGAGGAGAAGAAACAAGGTTCAGCCACAGCAGCACAGAGCAAAGCGGGAGAAGTGGACAAACCTGGATGCATTGAGGTAAAAACTCATAAATGTTCCTAAACATAGATGTCTCATTCTAACAGTCTAATTGTTTGCAAGGTAGGATTTTTTTTTTCTAGCACAATAAATGGAATGTTTGTGACTTTTAGCTAAACTAGTGTCTGGTTTGGTCTCATCATGCAGATGGTGCAGAATGAGAATATTTAATTAAGCCAAAGCTGCATGCCTTTGTGTGCCTCTGGCTAGAAAGCATGGGACAGAGATGCTAATAAGCTGCAGCTTATTAATTAACAAAATCTGCTGTTAACTGTTTTCTTGCTACAGACACATGCTCAGCTCAGTTGTTTTAATACATCATTTTGTAGTACTGTCGGTATGGATTGTTAAGTTACTGTCCATTTGGATAACTAACACACTGAGTTAATATATGTCTGTCAACAGTGTTGTCAGCTAGCAGCCTTTGTGAAGCTCAAGCGTATGCTGAGATTACTCACATGTGCTGCTTGATTTTAATGCTAAAATGGCTGACCACATTGTTAAATCACACATTATAAGGCAACCATAGAAACAAGCAGGTGATAACGAGTGGAAGCAAACACATGGCCATTATTCTGTTTAGTCAATCTGCTAGCAAGAAGATCACACCTGTTAGCCAAACCGTGGTTACACCGGATAATAAGCAATGTCCTTCAAATGGTGTGATGCGATTTACTGTATATAACGTGACCAAAAAACTAGAAATTTCCACATGAATACAAGTAATAAATCCACATGAATCCAGGCGTACTCTCAGGTCGTCTTAGTGGCACTACCCAAAGTCTAGCCAATTATGTGTGTCTGCGCTTTATTCCCTCCCTTTACAGTGCATGTGCAGCAGTTCATAGTTTCTTGAAGGAAGTATCCCAGAGCTTTCACCCTTCCTGTTAAAATTTTCGTTTAAAAAAAAAAAAAAAAAAAAACTCTGGAGAAAGTGCATACTCTTGTTCGGTTTTGGAGAAAATGTAAAAGATATTGAATAAGCCATGTTGTACTATATACATATAATGGATTTTTTTTTTCTAGTTACAAAAATGTTTTTGTATGCCATAAATTGTAGTTCTTAAAAAAAAAAAAAAAAAACGTAAATCGGTATCGGCCATGGAAATTAGAATGGGTACATCTCTACTTGTTCCAGTATATAGAAATGCAGATCATACAGTATGAGAAACTAAGGAATCGTCTGTCCTTAGGGCATTGGGCATGTTTAGCGAATGGCGAGGACAGACTATTACCACGTAAACAAAATACAATTTTGCCTTTAGAGAGGAATATAGCATGTTTCTTGACTGTATCTGGAGGGAACTGCTGTCATACATCCTAAAGTACTGAAAGCTTGACTGAGGAAGATTTCAAGGGAAGTAATTGAAAAAGAAAAATGCATATTTTCACCTTAGAGCCTCTAATAAATACACTAGTTCATAATGTCATCCTACCATATTATGAGGTCAATACAGTAATTCATTTTGGGTTTATAAATACTGAGGTGTAGAGTATACTCAGTATGTTTCTCTTCTGAATGGACAGTGAGGATGGTCATGCCAAAACCCCGACTCACCCCTTTTACAGGTCCAACAGCAAGAGGAGTGGACTTCCTGTAGCCTGCAGTGATGTTTCTCATGGAGCATGATCACCCAGGCTGTTTCTTTGCCAACATCTCCTGTATTTTGTGAGATTGTATTTTTTTGTGCTGATTAGTGTTTTGCCCTGTCTCCCTCTCCGGACTGTCTCCAGAACCACACTGTCTTACTCACTGCTCCCTGGGGACTATAATGCCGCTCGCACGCACGAGCCGTCCCGTAAGTTCTTCTTCTATGATGTTTACCCTCAGAGCGACCTCACCGTGTCGTGTCCAACTGTTTTTTTTTCTTTTTTTTTCTTTTTTTTGGTTTTTAATGGACGTCTATAGCACTGCATGCCACATCATCCTCACAAAGACAAGGTTTCGGCTGTGACGTGTTGTGGGTTATACAGTGTCGTGGTGTAGGTGTGAGCATGCAGATCATGCTGATCAATTAATTCCATCAATAACTAAAAAAGGTTCATCTAAAAAGCTAGCAGCATATACTGTAGTGTCCAGCTAAACAGAACACGAATGCCTTTCACACCGGCGCTATACATACACCAGGACATACTGCTAGCTTTTTGGATGTTGTCGATATTTTCATAGGCAATTAAAATGACCTCACTGTGTTTCCAGTAGGTTCTGCTATGCGTCTTGTTCGTATGACGTTATCCTTCATTTCTATCCTCTCCTGACCTCTTTTGCAGTTCTTTCAATGGAGGCCATATTAAGAGGCTAACGTGTTTACACGCCTACATAAATGACCTCCTCGAAGACTACTCACTAACAATTTCTGTCTTCTCTTTTCCTTTCCTGCTCTTCACATTGTGTTAACAGACTGTTAAAGTGTGTGTATTGTCGCTGCATGCTTATAGGAGAGTCTGTGCCGAAATCTGCTGAAAAGAAACACAGCTTAGACTAGCATGAATTTCATACTGATCCAAGCTAGTTTATGCTAGCCGACTAGCAAAGTCTTAGTAGTTTTGCCGGTGCAGCTAGCATTTTCACGCTGGATTTCATGATATTATACGTAGTGCATTAATTGCGAGACTTGAGCAGACTTCCAACACTGGCGGCTTGCTCTGTTCCTCACAATTTAACACCTAACTGACATTTGTATCGTATGAGAGTCATTACTGGGAGACTGTATTGTCAGCAGGCTTTAGTGAGCTCTAAAGGTGTATGGTTGGTTAGCAAGTGCTATGTTGCATCTGTTTCGTATCAAACCTCTTCATATTAAGTGTCATCTGTGAGTTTTAAGGTGACATGAAAGATTTTTTTAATTAACCTAGAATTATGAGGTGGTATCAAAAGTTTCAAGATTAGCTCTGTTTTCAAGAAAGTACTTTATTACTTAATACTTACTTATTAATGATTTATTATTATCCAGCGACTAGGGTGGATGGGAAGGTTCTCCACCAATCATTGTGCACGGTTTCGACATTTTTGGTAGTTAAGCACGTTGAAGGTCTTCCTGATCTCTCGTTGTCCTCCAGTGATGTTCTCCCACTCTTAAAGCGCCCGCGCCACTCATGACCGACTCATTGCAGCATCGCCGTAAACCTGCCGAATCATGTTGGGCAAGATTTGCCCAATTTCGCGCAGAATTTCACATTCGCTTTTTGTTCTAACCTGCTGTCCATTATGAAATGGTAGACATGGTAAGGATGATGTCTTTTGGCACACTGACTTATGAAGGTTGGTGCTCCCTGTGACTGTGTGTGCAGCCTTGTGCTGCAATCTGTTGGCATGTTACACAATTGGTCTCGAAATTTTTTGATACCACCTCGAATTATAATGATGATGTTTGTAAAAATTATTTTTAAAAAAAACTTTTGTTAAAAAAACTTAAGTTATCCTCTGCTTGCTAATTGCCATTTCTCACAGGCAGACACATGATTTTTAGTGTCATAGCTATTCAGTATTTTTATTTACAGGGCCCTCCAGAATTATTGGCATTCTTTATGAAACTGAACTAAAACTTACATTTACAGAAAGTAACACATTCGACCATAGACTGTATTAGATCTGGACAAACCCTCCATATACAGTAGGTTTTCTGAATAACGGTTTTAAAGCTCAGCTGCGTCAACTCCTACATTTCTTGTGCTAAGTTAAACTACAACTAAGTTACGACCACGCCTCTGATTATGCATAATTTTTTGACTTACATTAATTTTAACAGATGAGTTAAATACAAATTCACCCACAGAACAATCTAGCTATGGAGACAGAAACCGTTTTTTTTGTACTAGGCTCCAAACAATTATTTCTGTTGTAAAGTTGAACATTTTAACATGGGACTCTATGGGAATTGACTCATTTTGGAGTCAGTCATTCGAATGAACTGTATGTTTTGGCGCTTCAACATTGGATCCACTTTTCAGAACCATACAGTAGGTCGTCCACTCCAGTCTTTTCCATCTGCGCCATGCTGGGAGTACGTCAGTGAAGTCATTATAAGATGTTAACCTTGTCATTAACTGGTCAATGCCATTGTTAATGCACCAATCAGCCATAACATTATGACTGCCCGCCTAATATTAAGACCGTCCCCCCTTTTTGCCTCCATAACCCTTTTCAAAATCAGTCAAATCCTTAGGCTTGCACATTTTTTTTGCTTCCAACACATCGACCTCAGGAAAAAAGGTTTACTTGCTGCCTAATATTTCCTACCGACGTCCAGCTGCCATTGTAATGAAATAATCTCTCATTACACCTTGGGTTGATCTGAGTAAAAAACAAAAACCTTCCCAACAGTGTATGACTAATGGTACATAGTTAGTAACAGCAGCTCTTGTGGGATGTTCCCAGGCTGCAGTAGTCAGGACCAAGGAAGGAAAACCGGTGAACTGGCGGCAGGGTCATGGGCAGCAAAGGCAGCACTGATGCACATGGGGAGAGAAGGCTGGCCCTTGTAATCCGATCCAAAATAGGAGCTACTGTAGCTCAAATTAAGAAAAATGTTATTGCTGGTTCTGATAGAAAGGCATTACTGTTTTGTTGGCAAAAGGGAGGGCCCTGTTCAATATTGGACAGGTAGTCACAGTGTTGTTACGACCAGTTCTTATTGCGCTCGCCAAATTTTTTTATTATTTTTTTAGAGACATACAGTAGTTGGAATGGATGCTGCATGTGTGCAAGGTTTTTCAAGATTTATTGCTGGGATGTCAATCAGTAGTTTTAAAGTAGTTCTACCGATAATTATTCTTTGTTATGTTTCTCAATTAATACTATTGTATGTTTATATTTAAACAATAATTTTTGCTTATTCTTATAAGGGGTGCCATTAATTTTGGAGGGCACTGTGTGTAATCTGAATCCTCCGTCCCAGAGGGCCAAAATGTTAAAAAATCTAAACAGCGTGGTTTGTAACAGATACAGCATGCACCTCAGAATGAAACAAAATTGGAGTAAAATATTTGACGTTGTATTTAACAAATACAATGGAAATAATAAGCTGTGTGTTTTCAGTCTCCCAAGTGTGCAGGAGTTATTAATACAGCGTCAACCGCTACAGCGTCAGTCTCGCCTTGTGTAATGAAGGCGATCGGCTTTGACACACTTTATCAGGTCAGATGAAGTCTCTCTCTCTCTCTCTCTCTATGCGCTTTATTTTTAGCAGAAGCAGTTTGTGTTGTGTGTGTTAGATCTCTCCATCTTTCATCTGCAACAAGAGCCCTGAAGAAACGCAATAATAACATCAGAGAGAGACAGAGAGACCTCAGAGTAACAGAATGATGGAAACTGTGTGTCTTTCTACAGATGGAACAGGATTTTCTAATGTGAAACGTCAGAAATCATTTGAATAATTTTATCATTTTTATACGTTTGGTTATATGGGTATCTTCACAGATATTAATATTACACTGAAGAGTCTGGAGTAGGGCTGCACGATATGATGGCGGGGGATAAAACATATGGCAGTTATACAGCGTTGTGTGCGAAAAATAGACTAGTGCAGCTGTGATGTGCCACAGATAAAGACCGGCCTGCTTTACTTTTACCGCAGTTACTTTACAAGAAACCAGAAGTTATTAAAACTCCCACAGAAAACTCACAGTATCTGAAATCTTAGTTGTTGAAACAAAAGAAGGAACGAGAGAGAAAGAACGAAATGAAGGCTACAGTGTAAAGGAGGCGGGAAGGATGGAGGACAGAGTAAAGCAAAGAGGGGAGGGAGATGATGATAGGAGGCTAGAGAGGAAAGAGACAATGAAGGACAGAAAAAAACACAAAACACTACTAATTCACCAATCAGGCCAGAGATTAGCAAGTGAATCCATCATACAACTCGATCGTTCTCTCATCCTGATATCACAATCCTTAATTTCAGCCAATCAGAAGAGCAGGGACAGAACCAGCCAATCAAAGGCTAGAGCAGGGACAGAACCAGCCAATCAAAGGCTAGAGCAGGGACAGAACCAGCCAATCAGAAACTGGAGACAGAGACATTCTGATGACCTGCTCCTGATTGGCTCCTTTTGATGCTCTCTGTGTCCCTCAATGCGTTTTCTTCTGTTCTTGTGTTTTGCAGCGAGTATACACTTTATTATCACATGCATTGTTTTATATTTTTATTTTTACACACACACACACACCCCCAAAAATTTTTTATATATACTGTACAACTATCTGACGTCTTATACAGTAATAATTGGGCTATAACTTACTGTATTAGTTATTAGTAATAAACCTGACGAGTTAATTCTGTAACACAGAGAATTATACCAGAAGTATGTTAAGATTGAGCAATAAAACTTTTGACAACAAAAAAATTATATACGGTAAAATATGTATTTAATTTTAAACTATTTAGCGTAGGCTATTAAAAATCATAATGATATAAACTAACACATGCAATATGTTTTTAGTGTCCAAAAAGCATAGATGATATTCATTAATTATTTTTATTTAATACTGTTAATCTATTTATGTTCAACAGCTTTTAAGTTATTCACTTTAAGTGTTTTAAAATAAGCAAAAGCAACTTTTTTGAAAGTGTTGAAAGTCCTGTGTGTAGACAGCACTTTTTTTCCACTTATTTTTTGCAATAATGTTGAGTGAAAAATGAGAATTGTGTGAAAGAATCGTGATGACAATTCCCATAGAGAAAAATCGATTCAAATTGAACAAGAATCATGCAGCTCTAGGAAATAAGGAAGGAAGGACGGAGTCTAGGAAGGAAGGAAGGAAGCGCTATGTGAATCACGAAAGCCGAAAGCAGCCCTACTCTTGAGCCTCATTTCTTACTTAAATCTTTTAAATGTATGTATTTTCATGTGTCTCCTTCCCGAAGGACCTCCCCCGATCTCCTGTAGCCCCGCCCCTGGACTCCTGTTTCCTGCGCCCGGCGCGTCCTGCCAACCGGCGCCCTCCCTCTCGCTGGGCCGCGCACTCTCCTTCTTCTTCACCCAACTACAAAGATCACACGGAGAGGTTCCGCTTCCCCTCGCCCATCAGACCTGCCCAGTCGATCCCAGAGACAGAAGAGTCCTGTCAGGAACTACCTCAGCACCCAGCCTGAGGACATCCTGCACCAGCCAAGCCTGCTCACTGTCCTCTCCTCTCTTCTTCTTTTTTCTTCACTCTTCTTTCCATCCCGCCATCACCTACAGTTGACCTCTACTGTAGACTTGCATTAGACTCGGATTGTTCTCTCCATCTGTTCTGTCACCTTTTCTCCTTCTCCTCTCCTTCCCTGTCATAATCTCTTCCTTTATCCCACTATCTTCTTTTCCTTTTTTCCTTTTTTTCTCCTCACCTTCTTCCCCTATATATTTTTTCTCATATTGTTTTTTCCAATTCCTTTTCCTCTCCTCACCACTCTTATTTTTCTCCTATCCTAATTCTCTTCATTTTTTCCTTTCATTTATTTACTTATAATCTTATTTATCCTTTTGTATTTGCTTTTTCTTATCCCTTCTTCCTTTTCATCTTTTCTTTTTCCACCTGTCCTCTATTTCCCCCCTAACCTTCTTTCTTTTGCTGCTCTCCTCCTATTCCTCCTTTCATCTTTTCTAACCAACCTCTTGTATATTCCACCTTCTCCTCCTCTACCTCTTCTTCATCCTCTGACAATCTCTTCTCCCTCTGCCTTCTCCTCCTCCTCTTACCATCTTCCGTTCCTCGCCTTCTCACTGTTCTCCTCCATCTCTTTCTCCTTTAATCCAGCCTGACCACACAAGCACCACCAGAGCGTCGGAACGTCCTAGCCCTTCTCCCACTTTCACGTCCTCGCCACAGGGGACGAGAGAAGGACGCAGTTCCTCGAGCACCAGCCGACAAGCAACAACCTTCTAGTACTTTCTGTGAGAATTCAAGGACCTAGAATGTACTGAAGCAAAACAACACAACCTACTCCATCAGAGGTGCCTAAACACACTTGATATCTCAATGGTCCCTTATATGTGTGTCTCTGTGTATATGCAATACATATGAATTTATACGTGTTGGTCAGATTGAGATGATTTTTTTTTTTCTTATATCCTGGGGAAAAAATAAAACTGATAAATCGATTTGTCTAAATGTTTACATGTTGTTGCTTTGTTTTGCTCATCCGTTTAGGATATATATGTTATCTCCCATGTACATACTTAATCAGATTATTTTCTTATTCTTTGTGTGTGAGTTTTATTTCTGTCTTTTTTTTTCTTTTTTTTTTTTGCTTGTGGCTTGTATTTATTTAAGAAAAAGACATTTATTTATTTTATACACCGAATAAAAGATGATGCGACAGAAGAACAGAAACCTGAGTCAGGGAAAAACATGAAACATGATGTCAACAACACTGACGTATTTATTACTCCAAAAGTAAAGCCGAACGTTTAACGCACCACAACAGGAAGGTCACGGGCAACTCATTATCCTTATGCATATTTTCCTGCATAATTTGATCCGCATGCCTTTTCAACCCTAGCACTTTAATGCATGTTGTTAAATGCTGTTGTACCTTGTGCTATAGCTCTATAATATAAGATATAAGACAGCCCTATATACGAACACACACTCACCCACACACGTACAAACACACACACACACACACACACACACACACGCAATCCACTGTCCATGATCTGTAATGATTTTGTTGCTGTCAAATTTACACAAATTAGACTACTTTTTAAGTCGCTTGTTGTACCTATTGCCCTGTCTTTGTATAGTTGTTATTATTATTATTATCATTATATTTAAATTATTTCTTTAAAGGATAAAAATGGGATTGTAAAAAAAAAAAATTATGAATGTTTTAAATTAAGTCAGTGTCTAAAGTCTAATGATATAAAGTCTGTTTAATTGGTAATAAAAATGAATGTGTATTTACAGAAATTACGCGTCTGGTTATGCTGATCCGTTCTGTTCTGCGGTAATTTGAGAAAGCTTAAAAATAATAGACAGATACAGAGTGTGTGTGTGGGTGTGTGTTTGTGTGTGTGTGTGCAATAGAATGGAAAAATAAATGTTTCACCTTGCTGAATCATCCCAAATTTAAATTGATGGTTCTTAATCACTCGACCCTGATGTCATAAATCACTTATGTGCTTTTGATCCAAACTCATGCAGAACTGTCACAAACGTTCAAAATTTGTCTACATTTACAGCATTTGGCAGGCGTACTCATCCAGAGCGACTTAAATTTTATCTCATTATACGTCTGAGCAGTTGAGGGTTATAAGGGCCTTGTTCGGGGCCAAACAGGGGGTTGGCACCTGAGACCTTCAAATCATTAAACTTTCTAATCACCACTGCCTTAACCACTGAGCTACCGCTGCCTACAGAGTACCTAGGACACTATGATTTGCTGTAAATTGCAAAACTTTAACCCCCAACTATTTGTTGAGACTTAGCAAGCGCTGCATTGGTTGAGAATCATTGCTCCATGTCGCCACATGGCCGACATTCTGTTCTTAGCAGGTTCTAGCAGGCTGTACCTGGACCACAGCTGTTCGTGATTTTAAATTTTGAAAGTTTGGGAAGATTTGTAGTTAAATACCAAGTACCAAATCATTCAATTTCAGCATGTTTTTTTTTTTTTTTTTGGAAAAGAAGCATGAACCATTTACTGTATAAAGTTTCACTATGAAGAATCAATCAATTTCACCTACAAAACTGCTACGATCTCAATTTTAAGGCTGCACCCTTTCAGGAGTTCTTGGAGTTGTTTAGTTATATAGTCAATTCAATAAAATTTTATGTATATAGCGCTTTTAACAATGGTCATTGTCTCAAAGCAGCTTCACAAAAATAAAAGAAATAAAAAAATGTGTCTAGATAATAATGAGATGAATGGATGATGAATGAAATGTCTCTGATGAGCAAGCCAAGGGTGAGGGCAACAATGGCAAGGAAAAACTCCCCGAGATGGCATTAGGAAGAAACC
>JAQMYG010000018.1:14689721-14700198 GCA_030014215.1 Clariallabes teugelsi
GGATCATTGTCATGCTGAAAGACCCAGCCACGTTTCATCTTCAATGCCCTTCCTGATGGAAGGAGGTTTTCACTCAAAATCTCACGATACATGGCCCCATTCATTCTTTCCTTTACACGGATCAGTTGTTCTGGTCCCTTTGCAGAAAAACAGCCCCAAAGCATGATGTTTCCACCCGCATGCTTCACAGTAGGCATGGTGTTCTTTCGATATAATATATTGACAAAAAATATGTAGAGAAATATATTTTCTTTGTGTTAGGGTATGTGATGAGTAAAACACCTACAGTACATTGCATGAAAGTAAAATCCTAGGACTGGCACCTTAGACTTCCAGGGTCATGGTTTTAAATCGCACCTCCAGTCTGTGTGTGGCGTTTGCATGTTCTTCCTTTGCTTGATAAGTTTCCTCTGGGCGCACTGGTTTCCCCCACAGTGCAAAGACATGTGGTGTAGGCTGATCGGTGATTCCAAACCCCTCGTATTGTTTGAGTGTGTGCTTCTGCTCCACGATGCACTGGCACCGCATCCAAAGTCTCCCCTGCCTTTTGCCCTGAGTTCCCCTGGATAGACTCCAGACCCCCTGTGGCCTTACACATGATGAGCGGTATAGATAATGGATGAAATAATAGATGTATTTGTATTTGGTTACACCCTATGAAATTGTGTATCCCTGCTCTGATTTTAGAACAAAATCACCAGATGTTATCTTAATCTTTATTATCTCTAAGGCTCCTCACTCACAAGTTTCCCCCCCAGTTTCCGTGCCCAATACTACAGTATCCAATTAAGGCTCGAACAGAATGTGCCTCAACAATTCTCTTCACTAGTTAGATTGTTAGCATGTAAGAACTACGGGAATTGTTTAGTGTTCTTCAAACAAAAAGATGATAATAATATGCAGCTGTTTTTATTTGAAAATCTTACAAGATTGAGTGCCAATGGAGTGCCAATCCATCACAGACACACTCACACACTATGGGCAATTTGGGAATGCTAGTTAGTCTAATATACATGTCTTTGGACTGTGGGAGGAAACCGGAGTACCCGGAGGAAACCCAAGCACCAGGCACAGGAAGAATACGCAAACTCATGCACACAAACCCAAGGTGGGATTCGAACCCAGACCCTGAAGGTACAAGGCGATAGTGCTAACCACTAAGCCACAATGCCGCCTAAAACTAAACCACTTCACAAATAAAAAGTTTACTTTTATATCCAGCATGGTTACCTATGTATAATCTGTATTTAATCCATATTCACCAAGGGCGCCGATAGTTCTGAGGCTGACTTCAGAATGTTATGATCCAGTTGCATAAGAACAGTGGTGTTTCACAGGAGTAAAGGCATTTTAGGTATTACAGACAAGGGTTCGTCCAAAAAGACATAGAATGACACATTACTTATTTAGTACGTAAGAACATTTATTTATATAGAACCTTAAAAACATTCAGCTTTAAGTCAATGTGCATTACAGCATTAAAGCAGCAAGTTACAAAACAATTCAAATGAATAAATGTAACCAGAAAGCATTTTATATGTGATATCATATGATTTTAATCAAGATTTGAGAACTGTAAGGAAGACCAACAGAAGACCTAAAGTGTGTACAGGTGTTATGTTCTCGATGATAATACGTAAAGTAAGAAACAGTCTGTTACACACTTGGTACGCAATTATAAAATGAATAAAAAGACAACTTTTTTTGGTCTAAGCAGTATATTCCATGCAGCGAGTATTCGCCCGGCATCCAATCACACGTTTACATTTCATTACCTTAATCAGAATATTAATTAATTACAAACAAAAACATTTTAAACTTTTACTTGCATGAAGTATTGGTTTTATAATCTTGTCTGATTATTCACTGCACATTAGGTTGTAACTGGATACGTAGTGTCACTATGAACTTGGATCACAGCTTACATGACTATTTAGAGTGTTTTTGTCTGAGCCGTATTACTAGTTAGTAGAGATGAATGGGGAAAAAAATCAATTCAGGTACGTATGGTAATTCTCTTGTGTTGCAATTCATGTATCATGACACTTGCTCCAAAATAACAATTTATATGTTTGTTAAATGTTGCTGTATAATCCTACAGGTTGTACACTCTAAACTATTCACACAGCACAGCATCCTGTGTGGTTGGAGCGAATAATTTGCAAAATTTGCCTATAATTGTAACAAAATCTGGAAAAAATATATTGAATTGGAATATTTACAAAATCGTGATACTTAAAGAATCACAAGACAAATCTAATTGTCACTTAGGTATCGTGATAATACCATATCGTATCAGGTGATCCTTGGTGATTTCCATCTCTTCTAGCTCGTCTGGGAATGGCAAAGGTCAAGCCTCATAAATGTGCTATAGACTAATATCTGCTACAGGTTATCAAGTGTGCGAACACAGTAGCATATATCAAGTCATTTTTCCTGATGAGTACTTGACCTGTCATATTGCATATTGTATATCTTTAAGTGGAACGTACAGTATGTACATTACTCTAGTGGTTGGACCGTTACAATGTTCAGTGGCTGGTGACACAATATGGTTATCTTCAGTATCTACAGTACATGGCCTGTCTGTTTGGGTACCTTCTTGAATATAACAGGACTCACACACAGTTTATTCCAGAACATCTGTGAACATCAGTCAAAATCGTCCTTGTGCGTACTATTGTGCAAATTTTTACATCAGGGCTTCAAGGAAAATCGAAACTCCATCATGGATAAGGTGAAAAAAGTCCCTCTGCTTCTAATTTAGGACTGGCTAACCCACTACTGGCCATTGAAAACATTTTTTTTTTTTTTATTATTATTAAAGCTGTTCCTGGAGCAATTGGAAAGACATGAGAAGTGTCATGAAGCTCTCTCACGCTGCTGCCTCACACCTCTGACTGAAGAGCACTTCTACAACTTTGGGATCAGCCAGAGTGGAAAGGTCACCCAGGTCCTTCTCGTTCCGGGCAATCTGCCTCAGGATCCGCCGCATGATCTTTCCTAGAGAGGAAAAAAATAAAAGAATTTATACCACAGCACTCTCAAATCTGATCGGCCAGAAGGTGTTGATTATTTTTCTCATAAATGACCTATAGCACTGGAAAATTACTGTGGCATAAAAGGAATAAAACACTTCAGGACTGAATTTGAGATCAACTGATAAGTAGTGAACGCAATACAAGGGTTAAGTAATTAGAAAATAAAGATTGATGATCAAACCTGAGCGGGTTTTAGGGAGGCCTGGGGCATTCTGGATGAAATCTGGAGTGGCTATTGGGCCGATCTTTTCTCTCACTGTCAAAAAAAAATATATATATATATAATATTTTGTGGCAACAAAATCCATAAAATCTGTAAAATAATATAAGATCTATAAATCACACTCCAGTGCTCTGGGTAACGACTGACCTTTCCTCTTAAGCTCCTCCTTGAGCGTGTGGTTGAACTCCTGGCTGTCCTTAAGTGTGACAAAGCAGTAAAGACATTCGCCCTTCACTGTATGAGGACAGCTGACCACAGCTGCTTCAGCCACTGCCGGATGTTCTGATAACGCCGCCTCCACCTCAGCTGTGCTCAGCAAGTGACCTGGAAAAACGTAGATTTGTATATTTCTATGTCCCGGTAATCCAAAAGCTGTTACTTGACTTGAACATCTGTATAGAAGACTTGAACTTGAACTTTGGTGTTCAATATATCATGAGTGGATGAAAAGTCGGGGTAATTAAAAAAATAAAAATAAAAAAGCAGAATGGTGTTGAAATCCTCCCTCCTTGTAAATGCAGATTATTAATTTGATATGTATCTCATCATCCTTGATGTTAGGATGCACTAGCGTAAGTTCCTTTTGTTGAGAGTTTTTAGAAATAGTTAAAAGGTTAAAGCTAAAAATAACCTAAGCTAAACTGCTCATAACGGCCCTTCTACTCGATTAAATTATGGTACAGATTTAATTTCAGGGAAGTACAGAAGGACTGATAAAATTTCATTAAATTCTATCCACCCAGTTTTATGTGATGCTGAGACAAAATCGACTGGACAGACATACAGACATACAGACAGAAATTTTCTGAGACTGGTTTCGGGTCCTCTAATGTACAAACAAAATCTTTCATTTATTTATATAGATAATGTAACAGAAAAACCTTAAGTCTTAGACCTATTTTTTTTTAAAAAGTTAAACATAATCACAGCAGATATAATTAATCTTAAACCTCTAACCCTCACCTGAGACATTGAGCATGTCATCTATTCTGCCAGTTATCCAATAATACCCATCTTTGTCCCTCCTGCATCCTGAAATGAAAAGACACAGCACACACCTTGTCAGCACAACACTGACACCTCTGTAATGCAGCACTGTGCTGAAGAAATACAACACCAGAAGGTCACACAGCGATTTGCTTTACTCTAGGAGAATTAGCAGTGAGACTGTATTTATAAAAATAAATAAATAAATAAATAAATATTATTAATAATAATAATTATTATTATTATATTTATTGATTTATGTAATTATTATTATTATTATTATTATTATTTATACCACAGCACTGGTAAAACTCTCAAATCGGATTGGTCAGAAGGTGCCAATACTTTTAACTTCAACAGAATTAAACCTCCTCATTTAAGTCTTTTCTATCACAGGGAAGTCTTTATGATGGACAGTTTCTCAGTAAAAGAATGTTCATATACAAACGTGTAAAAGTTAGTGCCCCCTCTGTTACCTTTTTATATATAAGCTAAAAGTTATTAAAAGCTTTTTGTTTGAAAACAATAAAACTCATCTTATCATAGTAGATCTTAATATTAGGAAAATACAGCCTCGGACACACAACATATAACTTTCACCGAGCCACTATTTATTTAACAAAAATGAAGCCAAATTAAAAAAAAATTGTTTAAAAGTTATACATAGTTGTTTGTCTGAGGTTGCATTTACCTAATATTAAGACTCACTACAATCAGATGATTTTTATTATGTTTTTACACACACACACACAAAATAAAAAAATTAATTATGAGGATGTACTAACATAAAGAGGGTGTACTAACTTTTGACCATGACTATAAGTGAACCCAGAATTTTCCTTCATGGACAAAGAAGAAGGATGTTCCACAAAATTTGGAAAAGGGCACAAAATGTCATTAATTCATAAAATATTATAAATAAATCAGTAGTTGTTAGTAAATTGATGTGGTATAACAGGTATGAAAGGTGCATTTATTGGAAAAGAATCAATTTCTGGATGGTAACAGTAGCTCCACTGCACATCAAGCTGACATCTCATTTTACCATCACTTACCGTCTCCTGTCACATAAAACCCTGGGAACTTCTTGAAGTACGTGTTTTGGAATCGTTCCTGATTTTGATAGATGCCCCGCATGATGCCTGGCCAGGGTTTACAGAAAACCTGGAATCATACAGTCAAACCTGGAGTTAAACAGAGGCCTCAAACAGTCTCCATTACTTCTGTGTTACTGATAATCACTTACTGTAATAGAGTCATTGCTTAATGAGAGTAACTAACAGTTTTAATATAATATCGCAAAATTGTCTGTTTATTCCTGCTCTGGTAGTGCATTTATTTCCCAAAGATGGTATACTAACTCTATAGCCCATCCGCTAACTGGCTAGCCAGCTCACATTAATTTGTACATTTCTGTTGAAGGTGATAAAATGGGCACCTCTTCCATCAATTTTCACACATTTTCTTCTGACAGTTTTACATAATATACGTCGAAAGTTTTTAAAAAAAGTGTCATCTGCCACATGCTTTGGTGGTGTCACTGGCCCTAATGTAGTAACTGTTTCCGAATTAGTGATGCTGAATGCTGAGTGCCCTCTGAGCTACAAGCCTCTCACCAGGTAGCCCTCGGCTTCTCCCTCCAGCTCCTCTCCGTGCTCGTTCAGGATTGTGGGCTGCACACCGAAAAATGGTAACGTCTGCACAATGCACACACAAACAAAAAATAAATCATATTGTAGTGGGTATTTACGTTATGTACATCCCACACACTACATCACAGTCAGTTACTGTAGGTTTGCCTGTGTAAGAACATGCTATCTTCATCATAAGAAATTGTTACAAGCTATCATAAATCAATGCTGTTACACTGCCGAAATGATAAGACACTTTAACACATAACAGATTGCACAGTCATTTTCTTTGGTTTATGTTCAAGTATTTTTTTCCTGAAACTGCAAGTTGTGAAAATCATGGGTCAAAAAGTTAAAATAATGAGATATTAAGTTAAAATAATGAGATACTAAGCAAAACATAATGACATAGCAAGTCAAAATAATGAGACACTTTTTTTTTTTTCCTTGGGCTTTGTCCTCATTATACTAGGGTGGCACCACATCGGATCATTTGATCCACAAGATCTTGCACAGGGTTTATGCTAAATGCCCTTCCCCTTGCAACCCAAGTCTTGGGACCGGTACTGCATGCAGTTTCTGGGTTGTACCCCATTATGGGTCTTGCCCAAGGACCCAAAAGTGGCAAGCCATGGGTGGTGGGGCTCGAACTCCCAACCCTCTTATCAGCATCCCAGAGCCTCAACTAAGTGAACCATCACTGCTGCATAATAATTAGACATTAAGTCAAAATAATAAGTCAAAATACGAAGGAAATACGACGTCACAAGTACTGTATAAAAAAGGAATATATAAAACAAGGCTGAATACTGACATAACACTTGAAAGAAATCCACTCCTCCTGATTCAGGGCTTCTATACAGTCAAAATGTCATTTATTAATTTAAAACATGCAATATAAGGTTTTACATCCACCCAAAATATAACTATCAACATGAGGCTAGTTATTCATTTATTCATTCTTTCATTTTTTTTTTTTTTTTCAAAGGACTCTCCATGTCTCAGCGTCTGAGATAAATCAGGATTTGGAAGGCTTGGCATTTATTATCATGGTAATGTAAATAGTAATATAAAATATTACTATTATAGTATTATTTTTTATTATAGTAATATTACAGTAATATAAAAGCTGCACTTTTTAACTAATGGCAAGAGAGACTCGTAAAGAACTATTTATTGGCGATGTTAATGTAAGTAATAGCAGGAACTAATTGGTTTTACAATATTAAAAGTAACTATAAATGCACAAAAAGTATGTTGTGTTATTTATTTTTTCAATATTTTTAAATATTCTATATTGCCCAAAGTATTCTCTAGCCTGCCTTCACATGCATTTAAACTTAAGTAACATCCCATCCATAGGGTTTAATATGATGTTGGTCCACCCTTTGTAGCTATAACAGCTTCAACATCTGCGTCTGATCTCACAAATACGCTTCTGGAAGAATGGTCAAAAATTCCTATAAACACACTCCTAAGCCTTGTGGAAAGCCTTCCCAGAAGAGTTGAAGCTGTTATAGTTGCAAAGGGGGCTATAAACCCAATGGATTAAGAATTGGATGTTACTTAAGTTCATATGCATGTAAAGGCATAATTAGATATTGAAAAATCCAGACTACATTTGATGATACTAATAATCAGAATGCATTATGCCCATAAAGAAGCCAACTACACAATCATTTATTATCATCTTGTTTTAAAATTAACTGAGAAATATATGGATTTTTTTTTTTTAAAAAGAGACTTACTGCAGATCCTGGCTTTAGTGGTGTTGCTGCAGGCAGTGGAGTCAGAACATGACCTCCCTAAACACCAAATATACAACTTTTCAAAATTGTCAAATTTATTATGCAAAATAAATCTCCACTCAGTGACCATGTATACATCGGTTAGATGAGCATGCTTATGTTCTTTTAGCAAATGTACTGTACATTATTTTACCGTCTCAGTCTGCCAGAATGTGTCGACTACGGGGCATCTACCCTGACCCACGACTTCATGATACCAGAGCCAGGCTTCTGGGTTTATGGGCTCTCCTACGGTCCCCAGGATACGCAAACTGGACAGATCATATCTGGAACAAACAGAGTAAGAAGCCATGAAATAATTCCAGAGATCAGAGTTTGTGATATTATTGATGGTTAGAGATCATTGAGATGAAAGACAACATGTAGCTGTTTCAAAGAGCAACTGTTTGTTTCGTTATTTACTTTTTTTTTTTTAAAAAGAGGGAGAGACAAGTAAAAGTAACAGCTTGGTCAAAACATAAAATAACAAATTATGGAAATACTATGTCACGGATATTAATTAAAAAAAAATATGCATAATTAACACAGGGCTTGTTATTTATTCAGTCATTCATTCATTCATTCAGCACTTTGCAATTGTCTGAGAAAACTCAGGAATTGGAAGGCTTGGCATTTATTATCTTAGTAATATAAATAATAATATTTAAAAAATCTTATTATAGTAATATTATAGTAACATAAAACTGCATTATTGTTGATTTTACTAATGACGAGACTGAATTAAGAGAAACCTAAAATGGGGGGAAAGGATGGCTAAGCTATTTATGTAAGCAATCTAAGAAGATACTGTTCATGTACAACATTTACATAATTTATGTGAGAAATAAAACACTTTGCATATGCTGTTATAGGAAAATGATTACCATCTTAGTAGTGCGATGAGACAGTAACAGCATGGCCTAAATCGATTTCTTCATTTTATACCACATCAATTGGCAAGTGATTCTAATTTTAAATCATAATGTTTTAACCACTTGTAGTGACGTTGAATGTTACAGAATGTATTTTATGCAATTATGTCAAACAGGAGTTCCCTTATCAGCCTCATTTTTCTCTTTCTTTAGGTTAAAAAACAAAACAAAACAAAAAAAACAGATTATCATGTTACAAAGAAGCCATAAAGCACAACATTCTTTCTACTGAAGACTTTTCATTTGCTGAATATTAAAACTTGCCTGACACTGGAGACTCCTTCTATAAATGTAATATACAGTAAGTGCTTCCTTACACGTATCAGGGATTACTATATTGATATTTATTTAAGAATTGCCCATTTTTCATATTTGTTATTGATCTTAGATTGTATATAGAAATAGAAATCTCTTGCATTCTGAACCACTGACAGGTTTGTTTAGAGGAAATTAATCAAAAGCTTCCATTATAGAAATGCTTCCATTAGATTTGATTTGATATTATATTTCCATTATATTTGCACTTTTGTTGTTGTTCTTGTTAGAAATATCCCCACTACACCTTCTCTAGATTAGCTTACGCGCAAGTTAATACCTTTAATAAAACAAGACAAATGACAGCCATTACTGTATTGCTAGAACCTTCTCTGCTTGTGTTCCCTTTTGTCTCCAGTAGATGGCACCAGTTCCACTCTCCTGGCAGCAGAGAGCAGGGAAATGAACCCAGTGAACCCCATCATGCCACGAAAACCAGTGAGTTCCAGTTGAATCCTACATCATCAGAGACTGCAGCACAGTTTACTGCTTCGACCGCAGCCGCCTAACAGGCCCTGAGGAGAAGCTTCTGAAGAGCGCGTCGGAATGACTAGCTGTCAGTTCTGTTAGAACACGGTGGTCTAATCGTAAATCTGAATTACTCAGATTACGGTGATAAAAGTCATGAAAAAAGGCATCACTCGAGTATGAGGTGCCGTCTGCTGTGTCCGTTTTTTCTTCTTCTGAGAATTGGATAAAATTACAGACTTCCTGGTTACTGGGACGAATCAAATCTCAAAATACCTTCTGGTTACTTTCCCCTTATTTTAAACTGCATTCCGCTTCAAGGCCTTGCGAATGCAGGTCTAAGTAGCACAATGGTTCCAGGGTTAATAGCTCAGTCCTGATCAAAAACCTAATCTGTTTGTGGGTTTTCGCATCTTCTCTGTGTGCGTCTGAAGGTCAAACATTTGAACGATTTCAAGAGCTGAAAGAAAATGAATTGATGGAAATTCCTCTTTCATGCTGCTAAATGCTCCTTTCATATCGCTCTACCGCAGAATGCCTTATTAGCACAACCAGATGAATTGGACTAAGGCTATGGACTTATTTATTTATTTACTTTTTTTTTTTTGCCACATGCATTTACAGTATTTAAAGTGAAATGTTCAGCTATACAGATCAGCTCATACTTGACCACCAACTTCCTGATTTGGTCATGATTTGCATGATGAACATTTTCTCAGTTTTTTTTTTTTTTTTTTTTTTTAGCATGCAACAGATTTAAAAATAGAAAGCTTTTGTGGTTTCTCTGCAATATGATGAGAAAAAAACCCCGAGATGACTGTAATGAGTAGAATCAGTATAGCTGCTATAGGATAAGTGATAATAGGATCAATTTTGCATATATTGAAACATAAATTGTAAAAGGTAGCTATACATTTTAAATCTACTACTAGTACAACTATTAATAATAATAAAAGTAATAACAATAATAATAACAATTATTATAGGGCCTCCGCAGTGGTACAGTAAAGTGCTCTCCCTATCATCCGGAGATCGCGAGTTCGATTCCTGGGTGATGCTGTAACCTCTCGCTGATTGGCCGAGCTCTCTCAGA
>JAQMYG010000018.1:14702609-14713090 GCA_030014215.1 Clariallabes teugelsi
GGGATAGGCTCCAGGCCCCCCGCGACCCTGAATACAGGATAAAGCGGTATAGAAGATGAATGAATGAATGAATGATTCATAGGTAGGCGCAGGTGTAGTGGTTAGCACTGTGGCCTTGCACCTCCAGAGTCCGGGTTCGATTCCCGTCTCTGTGTGCATGGAGTTTGCGTGTTCTTTCCGTGCTTCCGTCCAGTTCTTTCCGTCCAGTCCAAAGACATGCAGATTAGGCTAATTGGCGTTCCCAAAAGTGTATGTGAGAGGTGTACCCCACCTTCTGGAATAGGCTCCAAGCCCCCCACGAGCCTGAATACAGGATAAAGCAGTATAGACGATGAGTGAGTGAGGGTGATTCATAGGTCGCTATGTGGCTTAACAAACAAAAAAACTTCTGAAATTCTTCTGATCAGGTACAGGGACTGGATTGGAAATGAGAGACAAAAGTCATTCGGGAAGCCTGAAGTACTATTCCTCAAGTTTACTGTATATTAAAAATACAAGAACGTCTGGCTCTTTGGAAGTCAAATATGAAGAAATGGTAAGGGGGGGGGTGTCAAGACTTTTGCACAGTACTGTACAGGTCCATTGCATTAAAACTCTAATGCAAATACAATAAGAGCAGACATCATATATCCAATATTGTAAACTCATCTGAAACAAACAAACAAACAACAAAAGTTAGTTAGACCAACCTGTAGCTTATTGCAGGTATTGGTTGTCTTGAAGGCGTGATGCTTCACTACAAGACATTTCTTGACTGTAAATGCACTTCTGAAATATACAGAGAGAGAGAGAGAGAGAGAGAGACGTGGAGATGAGGTGAAGGAGAATGTCTGAAACTATGACTCAGCAACTCCACCACATTTTTAAGTCAATTTTAGATGCAAGGGATTAATCACAATTGGCGCAACAATTGAGGTCATAAAATTGTGGTTTGTATAACGTGTATAAAGTCTCATCGTGCCATCACATCCACTTATCTTTGCGTTCGATGAGTCAGAGTGTCAACAGCACCTTCTGATAGTGAAGGGTTTCTATTACATTATTTACCATCCTTCATTTTTTTTTTCACATTTCATCTCTTTGCCCTCTTCAGTTACACGTACGTTCCATTTCACCTGTCGCCATGACAACCGGTGCATGCCGTTTCCACGCCGTGCTGTTGCCCGGCAACTTGTCGCCGTTGGCCATGGCTTTGAGTGGCTGAGTGGGACTGATAAGCCTTTATAAAGGCAGCTGGTGCAGGGGGTACGGCTAATGGGCCCAGGCTGGAGCTTGTTAGGGCAGGTTTGGGTAAAAAGAAAGCTAATGTGACTGAAAGAGATCAAGACATAGTAGAAGGAGGACACTTACTTTTCCCGGCAATGCTCCAAGGCATGGTCTGAAATCTGCTTCAGGTTGATCAGCTTGTCTCCCCTGTAAACGCCATCTGTAAGTTGTACAGCGACACACAAAAGCATAAAAAGAAGATAGTTAAAAAGGGCAGCGCATCTTATTTTACAGTATTTACTGTATCTTATCTATTGTTTTCCAACTGTTATCTGAAGATAATTGCCTCATAAATACAGAATGATAAACTCAAGTTGACTTAGTTGCCTTGCTGGCACAGTGTCACCCGTCAGAGTGTGTGTTACCTGCCGTCACCAGGATGTTACACTGAGCGTCCACGATCCTCTCAGCCAGAGACTCGGAGGAAAACCCTGCAAACTGAAGAAAGGACAAAGTGACACAGAGAACAGAACGGCATGGTGCAGTATAAACGCACACCTTTATCAGAATTAAAGGTCTCTGTTAATAATACTTGATTCTTTTTTTTTTTTTTTTTTTTTTTATACTTATGACTTTAGTCTCAGAGTTAGAAAAAAAGTCAAAATTCTGAGATTAAATTTGAATCTGAAAAATCTAAATTATTAGTTTAAAGTCAGAATTCTAAGAAAAAAAGGCAGAATTCTGATATTAAAATTAGAATTTTTACATTAAAGTCTGAATTCTGATATAATTTTTTTTTAGATTAAGTCATAATTCTGAGAAAAAGTTATAACTTAATTTTTTATGGTGCCCACTTCTGTACGTTTACATTAAAATTAAATGAGTTTCTGTTTCATAAAAATCTCCCTTAACCAGCATCCATTGATGCAGAATATTTTGCACTAGAGCCCTGAAGCTAATGGTTTTTTTTTTTTTTTTTTTACTTTGGTTTCAGAGTTAGAATTCTGATAAAAAAAGTAAAAATTCTGAGATTAAATTAGAATCTGAAAAATCTAAATTATTAGTTTAAAGTTAAAATTTTGAGAAAATAAATCAGAATTCTGAGGAGGGGGGGGGGAATCAGAATTCTGATATTAAATGAGAATTTTGGTATTTAGGTCAGAATTTTAAGAAAAAAGGTCTGGATTCTGAGGGGAAAAAAGTCTGAATTCTGATATTAAAATTAGAATTAATTTAAAGTCAAATTTTTTAATTAATGTCAAAATTCTAAGAAAATAAATCTGAATTCTGGGGGAAAAAGTCAGAATTGTGATATAATTTTTTTTTAGATTAAGTCAGAATTCTTAGTAAAAAAAAGTCAGAACTTAATTTTTTATGGTGCCCACTTCTTTTAACTATTAAAAGTAAAAGAATGTCTGTTTCTTAAAAATCTCCCTTAACCACCATCCATTGATGCAGATTTGAACAATTGGTTTAGTAAAACATTTTTGCAATAGTACTCTGAAGCTAATGTCTACAAAAGAGGATTGCGCTACTTTTGATACTTTTGACTTTGGTTTCAGAGTTAGAATTCTGAGAAAAAAGTCAAAATTCAGAGAATAAATTAGAATCTAAAACAAAATCTAAATTATTAGTTTAAAGTATTAAACTAATTTGGAGAAAGAGTCAGTTTCGTAAAAATCTCTCTTAACTAGCATCCATTGATGCAGAGTTGGACAATTAGTAATTAGGTGATTTTTTTTCTTTTTTTTTTCTTTTCTTACACATCATTAACAATTTTTGTGATTTTATTTGCACATTTTTGTTTGGTAATTATTTACATATAGGACATATGATGTGTAGGATTTATTTATCTATTATTATTATTATTATTATTATTATTATTATTATTATGTGCCTTCATTAGTTTGTGCCTGCTTACATTTGTTAAAATGCACTTCTGCATGTTCTTCTGTAGGAAATCTACATAGCCACATTCAATAATCAGATGCAAAAATAGGCACTTGTTTTTCTGTAAAGATGAATGTAATTGCATATACTGTAATTCCACAGAAGCTTCAGTTAGTTTGAGTGCAAAACTAAAGACACAAACAGGACATGTCTAACCTAATCAGCTACAGCTGGCATAAGGGAAAGATGTTTTTAGTTATAGGAAATGGGACAATGGCCTGGTAGGAATGAGGCCTCACATGCAAGTAACCCTGAAATAGACCTTTATTTGCCACTAAAATAGCCTTCAAGGTTACCCGGCAGTATTTTTAACTTCAGCTGCAACCTGGAACCAGAACCCAAATGGCAAAAATAATCCTGGGTGAAGGAGACAGAGAGTTCTGGCACACACTCAATGCACAAGATAACAACAAATCAAACTCTACTAATATGGGTTGGATGCCAAAATAAAAAAAAAATGGTCGTAGACTCAAGCTCATAATCTTCTGGTTGAT
Source organism: Clariallabes teugelsi (assembly GCA_030014215.1). Classification (NCBI taxonomy): domain Eukaryota; kingdom Metazoa; phylum Chordata; class Actinopteri; order Siluriformes; family Clariidae; genus Clariallabes; species Clariallabes teugelsi. The sequence continues at coordinate 14,706,260 of JAQMYG010000018.1, forward strand.
CCTGACAATGTGATGAGTTTCAATCAAGAGTAATAGAATACACTCAGCACTAACTCCAAAAAAAGAGAAAGTGTGCTCCTGCAATAATGTTTGCTTTGCAGAATCTGCTGCACATGAGAGCAATTCTGGTGCACACGTACCACAATGGAATGCACTGCCCCTATTCGAGCACAGGCCAGCATGATGAACACAAGCTCGGGGATCATAGGCAAGTAAATGGCCACTCGGTCTCCTTTCTTCACACCTGAAAGACAGAGAAACACCAAACGGCATATTGTTGTATAGACACACAAATGAACAGAGATGATGGTAATAAAATATAGTCTATATCTGTGATTTAAAGAGAAAGTTTATATGTCTGATGCAAGAAATTATAAATGATGTGGCATGCAGTTTTAGGAAAATAATCAGAATCAAGATGTTGTGATGCCGGAGTTATAACTGATTCTTTCCCACTGAACCTGTGCCATGACAATTAGCCAGCAATAACATTTCTCATTAATTAAAAAAAAAAAAAAACACCTTACTACATGCACACAGACCCGAGGCGGGGCTCGAACCCTCAGCCCTGGAAATGTGTTTCAAAAATGCTGCTGGATAATTTTACAGTTTTGTTTTGTAAATGATTGGGAACTGAAAGCAATGTATTGGATATTGTTTGGAAAATGCAATGCGTAGTTGGATATGTTTTGGATGGACAAGCATTATTACACCAGATACAACACTTCTGTAATTATCACTGCTGCTTGTACAGAGAAATATAAATGCACTACTCTTACCCAGCTGCTTGAGAGCGTTGGCACATTTGCACACCTGTTTTAGAAGCTGGCTGTATGTGATGGTTAGATGATGGTCAGGTGTGTTCCCCTCCCTACACAGAGCATCAGCAGGAGGCAATAAGGAAAATAAGGTAAGTCGCACAGGTACAGTCATATGCCCTTATAGATTGCATCAAGGTTGTTGGGGGGAAAAAAACCCTCTTGATTAAACATAAGACAAGGAACTAAATCCAATTCACATTTGTAACTCTTGAATGATAAATTTCTTTATGTAAACATAGTTTATCTCACATAAAAGAAGATAACGCGTTTTTTGGCAGGCTTCTCCGCATTATATTTGGACGTCTGTCTGCAATATGTTTACATGGTAATGCTGCAAAGTTTATTGCACAAGCTGAAAGGACGGCCAAATGACTGAATTACAATATGGCCAGCAGCCTGTTCAAAGTTTCGCTGTTTGCTTTGCCTCTATAATCAGCCTGCACATTGGACTGAGTCATTTTATCACTGTAAGACAACTAACCATACCATATTTACAGCCATGCCCTCCTAGGCCAGAAAATAGCCATTTGAAATATATGATCTGTGAGAATCCTTGAGAGAGCTTTCGTCTTTTTGTCTCGATAATAGAGTGAGCAAGAAACTATGACAAAGCAGGCTTGACTTTGACTTTGTGGGTAAAAATGCTCCCCTGTTGCATCATCATGCATTGCTCCTAAGGTATAAGCCTTCCCGGATCTTGCTTCCATGTATCCAGCTGTATTGTTTACATGGACTATGGCTTTGTCCTGGCAGCTTCAAATAGAAGCGGAAATCGCTGGATAGAAGCTGTGTGCACGCTTTCAACAACACCTCTTGGTTAATGTCTAACTAGATTATTAGCAATCGCTGGCACTAAACTGGATCACCCCATCAATTGAACCAGACAGAGACAGCTGGCAGCAGGTGTCCCAACATTCTCTGGGACGATCCAATAAAACATCACCTGTCCTCCCATACTGATATGTGCTTAGTCATAATGATTTTATGATGCATGACATCATCACTGAGCAAACAGCTGATTTATACCTATTGATCAATTACATACAGTCTTCCTATTTATCACAATATCATTATGATTTTTATTATTATATTGATAGGGAAGTACAGTATATCTCTTAAGTAACACAAAAAGACTATGCTATGAGAATGCATAATATAATACATTTGGTTATGCAAAAGGGAATACAAATTTATGTTTAATAATCACTGTGTCTATAATTTAAATGCATAATTGTTACAAGATTATGAGAAAACCTGCTATGAGTAACAAATGAAGAAATATGTAACATATGGCACTTTATAGACAGTGCACTTTCAGTAGTACTGTATGTGACACACACTTCTCAAGATAAGTTGTCTGACCTAGAGTCAGACGCGACTCTGAGTTGTTTGGTCTGTTGCTCTGTCTTCTGAGATAGTGACTGCTCTCTGTTTAAACTAAAGTAGTATCTCATGTGAGAGAGGTGGTAGATCTAATCATAAGAAGGCTATGAGTTGAGATCCCAAAGCTTCCACAGAATCTGATTAGTCGTCAGATTAATGCTCAGATTGTATCCTGTTTGATGTTTTTTACTGTAGGTTGTTTTAGAAAAATGCATCAGTCAAATTGATAGCGTTATTAGAAATCTATAAGTTACTGTAGACATTGCAGTATTTTCAATACAGTAACCACACATACTGTATAATCTTATTTTGTATATATCAGGTACATAATGTAATCATATAATTAGGTGTATAAGGTGTATTTTCTTGAAAAACTGATACAGAGATAAGTAACGGCCCTCATTTGTGAAATAAATCCCAAGAACTGTTTACCCCAAATCCCTTGATCCTCCATATCAGGTATTTTAATCTTGTTTTGACAGTTCCATTGAATGCAAAGATCATTAATGAGTTACCCACTGGCGACACGGTTTACACTGAAGTGCTGGCTTCACACAATGGTGGTGAAACTCTGATGTGATCAGTGTGTGGATGATGTAGAAACCTGTAAGCAAGCTCACCAGTAGTATGCAACTTTCTCGCCCAGTTTCAGGTCCAGCACGTTACGGTCTAGTACATTGTAGCAGATATTGGTCTTCGCTCCTTTCATGAAGTCGATGCAAACCTGGCCCTTTGTAATATCAAAGTTATATTGCAGCATTTGGTCTGTGGGGGGGTTCTTCCAGTAAAACTCTTGAGCAACTTCCCTCCAGAACTCTGTGGATTAGCAGATTGTTCAAAAGCTGACACACCAGAGCACATCTGCTTATACAGTGGCATACGTGCTTTTCCCTAGGTTTCACTTCTGCTATTTCTCAGCTCACTTACCTTCAGGTTCCTCAATGGACCTTTTGTACAACTCAAGATATGAGTTAAAATCAGGCACGTGAGCAACCGTTTGAAGTTCCTCGGGTGGAAAGTATACGCTCTCATCCTTGTCTTGAAGCCCTGGAACAACCATGTTTGTCAGATGGACCTAAAACAGGAAGCAGTTGATAACCGAAGATGTCTTGTTCCTTTAACTCCCAAAAGCATTGACAGCTGGGTACTGCCCTGCACTTGAACTATGAAGCAGTTTATTGTGGTTGTCACTGTAAGTCCTGCCTCCACATCATGATGTCATATTATTTCCTCGCTCTGCTCAGGACCTCACACACCAGTCAGCATGGTCTGTTTGGCACTCCTACTTTTTCATTGGCTGGGTGGCCTGCCTCCTGCTGATCCCATTATAGAAGGAGGGAGGGTAGGAGGGAGGAGGGAAGGATTGAGGCAGGACCAGCACTACTAAACATAGGCAATCTCTGTCTCAGAGAGAGAGAGAGAGAGAGAGAGAGAGAACATGCCTCCTCACTTCTTCTAGTAAAGGAGCGCTTTGTTTTTGGAACATGGCATACATTCTTTACAGCTTGTGCGAAAGATTACCACACAATATAATAATGTTCCCTCCGAAATTAAACTTTCCATTAGACTTTGACACTTCACCATGTGTAAATAAAGCACACGCTGCCTTATAGCTATAGTACTTAGGCACCAGATTATCTTTAGTACAAATTGTGTTATACTGTATATGTTTATCATATCTGCATTATTATATACATCACCATTCACTATTTACAAACATACCTTAAAATTTAATCCATAAATAACATTGCGGAAGAATATTTTCATACCTGTTAAGAAAGCAACCTGTTATGGGGCTCAAGTGGTTAAGGTTCTGGGTTGTTGATCTAAAGGGCTGGGGTTCAAGACCCAGTACCACCACGTTCCCTGCAGCTGAGCCCACGAGAAAGGACCTTAATCCTATCTGCACCAGGGTTGCTAAATCCTGGCTAACCCTGCACTCTAACCCCAGCCTCCTAATTGGGAAATGTGGGGGAAAATCATTTCACTGTGTTGTAACGTGCAGTACATGCGACAAATAACTGAATCTTGATATTACATAACAGATCGGTTTTCAGATGAAAAACTAATGTAGGCTCCTTGGTTTTGCAAGAAAATTGAAAGGATGCATTATAAAGTTACCAGAACAACATATATTCTCCAGCATGCGCAGTAAAACCTAACAGCTGGTTTACTTATAAAACTGCACGAATCTGTATCTGACACTACTGATTCTTTTCAAGTATAGAGCTTTCACACCAAATATTAACTGTGGTCATTTTATCACTCTTAATGCTCTTTATAAAAAATTTTTTTATATAAAAATGTCTTCAAATCATAAGCAGAATCTTTGCTCATGGCATCTTTTTTTTTTTTTTTTTTTACAGTATATGCGCCAAAGACATTTGCACAGTACTATAGGTAAAGCAGGTGTTAGGTTTTACTGAGTGTGCTGGAGAAAATGAGTTCTTCTGGCAACCTTCTTATTCTCACTTCTTCCTATTTTCATACCAAACCCAGCAGCTTATATTATTATTATTATTATTTTTTTGCCATCTGAAACCTGGTCTGTCATGTAATAATTTCTTTACAGCCATGCAAATATTCTTCTGTAATGTTATTTATTAATTATTTTTGTCATTGAAGTTATGTTTGGAAATCGTGAATCATTTTGTACATAATAATGCAGACATGATAAACATATATAACAAAGCTGTGCTAAAGATTATATGATACCTAAAACTTTTGCACAATACTGTACTGTATATTTTTTGGTCCTTTCATGTTCGGCTTCCATACAGCTTGACTTTGTATGTGCACAGCTACTGCTGGAAAAGAACGCACCAGGAATGAAACTATTTGCCTGCTCCACTGTACAGAATATAGCTATGTATATTAATGATGGCTATTCCAGGTCTATTTCATTTGATGGATCTGGGTCACTGAAACAAGATCTGGGTCATCGAAACATGAGTTGACGCTTCCTGATTATAAAAAGGCTGATTTATTTGGTAATAAAAGAAACGGAAGAAGGGAAAAGAAAGAAGGAAAAATCATGTACACGTTGAAAATCCTTATTAGATAATATCACATATACAGTACCAGTCAAAAGTTTGGTTTTATATTTTTACATTCTAGAGCAATACTGGATTATTTTCAAAATTGTGAATACATATGTCATTAGGTAATTAAGTAAGAATAACAACAACAAGCAACAGTTAGTTGTTATTTTAAGACATGAAGGTCAGCTGTTCTGGAACAGTTCTTGCAAAAACAGTATTGTCAAGTGCATTTGCAAAACCCATCAAGCACCATGATGAAACTCGCTCTCATGAAGACCATCCCAGGAAAGCAAGACCAAAACTTATCTCTGCTGGAGAGGAGATGTTCATTTAGAGTTACCAGCCTCAGAAATCACCAATTAAAAGAATGAAGGCTTTATGAAGGCTTCGGAGAGCATAAGTAGCAGACACGTCTCAATATCATCTGTTCAAAAGAGATTATTGCATATTTTGGATGCATTCAGTATTGTTTTACAGTGTAAAAAGAAATAAAAATCAGGATGACCAGAAAGTGTGGTCAAACTTTTGACTGGTAGTGTACAGTATGTTGTTTGCAAATGATTTGGCTCATTGAACCGGCTCTTCTAGGGGAACTTTAAGAGCCAACTCACCAAAAAAAAAGGCTTTTGTTTCTTTAAATAAATAATTCAATGAATATGTAAGGTAGTGACACGGTGGTGTAGTGGTTAGCAATGTGGAGTCTGCCTTGTAACTCCCGGGTCCAGGTTCGATACCACGGTGTCGGCGTGTTTCTAATAAGGTGGTTAGTGGGTATCCTCCGGGTACTCCGGTTTCCTCCTACTGTCCAAAGACAAGCAGAATAGACTAATTCGTGTTCCTAAATTGCCTGTAGTATGTGTGTGTGTGTACGCCCTCTGATGGATTGGTGCCCAAAGTTCTCCTGGAATAGGCTCCAGGCCCCCTGTGACCCTGAACAGGATAAGCGTTATAGAAGTTGGATGAATTCATTAATGAATCTAAGGCTGGTCTTTTTGTTGGTTCATGGAACCAAATCAATTTGCGAATAATTCATTATTAGAAAAGAAAGATAATAATAAAAAATACTGGTCCACACGTCACTAAAATATATTTAATAATACAGTTAAACACAGAAGGTGCTGCCACTGGTAAAGCACTCCACTGAAACCTTGCAGAGAGTGTTTTCTTTTATTGATTAAGCAGCCTAGAGTGAAGCTCGTCACTAGACCTGCTCAATCGAGCTCGCATCGTTCTCGTGTTGATGTCCGCCATTGTGGTTCGTTAGAGTGACCGGGCGCAGGCACAGAACCTCTCCTCAAACATGCTGCTCTCTTCAGCACTGCGCGCTGCTCTGTCTCATGCGGTGAGAGAATACTTTTAGGATTTAAAAAAATTTTTTTTTTACCTTTTGTGTGGGTATTAGTTAGGGTTTTTAACTCGCATTTGCAAGCGGATGTTTCTTTATGACATCTTGCAAGGGCAAGTTGGATGTAGCTAACCGGCTAAGTTTAGCTAACGTTAGCAAACAACTCAGGAGCTAATGACAGTGCTGTGTACATCTGTACAGGAGCACGAGCTACCTGTCTGTCTATCTACCTGTCTTACAT
>JAQMYG010000018.1:14746987-14758705 GCA_030014215.1 Clariallabes teugelsi
TTCCATCTTCACTTTTATTTCTTTGTTTTTGTTGTGACTGGCAGCGGAATTGCACGCAACATACATGGATTTTTTAAATTTATTTTGTTTTTAATGACCCACCCCAACCCGCCCCGCAAATAAAGTGACAATTTCTTTACCCACCCCAACCCGACCCGCGCATCACTAGTGTCTAGGTATCAATGTGGAAACTTATTTAAGAATGGTAGCAGCACTTTCTATAGCAAATAGTGCAAACAATGGTTCTTGGAAACATATACACTATATATAGTGAAGTCACTGTAATTTTGCACAATTTAGCGACTCTTTATTTCTTGACAGAGTTAAAAGGGAGCATTTTAACTTTATTTCCAGATCTGAGTTTTTCCTGGTCAGCATCGGAAATAAACAAAGTAAAACTTGCAATGTTTAAATAAGATATACTGTATATTAGGGCTGTAGCTATCGAATATTTTAGTAATCGAGTATTCTACCAAAAATGTAATCGATTAATCGAGAAATCGGATAAAATGTACTTTTGCTTAATTAAACAGCAATGTAAAAGAAAGAGAAACAAAGATTAATTTTTTTTCTTTTTAGAAAAATCTACTTTTATGTTTTAAATGCATACAGCATGTTTTCAAAAATAAACATTGTCATTATTCACAATACAAGGAACAGCTTAAAGTTGACTGAGATGAATTAAGTGCATTACAGTGTCATACATTCTTATTTTAAAGCCTTTTCTCAGATGCAAAAACTAAAAAAAAAGGTATTTTTCTTCGTCGGTGTTTACTGGCGGCTTGCATCAGGAAGCGCGTTGTGTCACGCCAAAACAAATAATTGCGCAAAAACAAAACGCAAGCTTTTAAAATTAATTAAAAGAAGCTTCAAAGCAGAAGATTTTGCCTCGATCATTTTTTGTAATCGAATTACTCGAGTTACTCGAGGAATCGTTTCAGCCCTACTGTATATACATGTATTAGCTTTAGATTAATCAACATACAGATATATTTGCTTGTTAAATCTCAAACACTGACTATACAGTTTAGTGTTTTGAGAAAGGAAATATATATCACTTACCAGAGTGAGCTGCCTAGTGTTTTGTTGACATGCGGCATCCCGTTTCTTACTTTAGCCCTATTCGCACGGGATTAGTATTATCTGAGGACCTCGAGGGATATAGAAATTAAGAAATCTTTTGAATCTTTTTACTACAAGATCTCAGGCCTGTTCCTTTAATTTCAATGAACCCCATTAATAGAGAAAATTCCCCCAGTACCAGTTAAGGCTAGACTGACTGTGAAGGTGAGACTATCTGGAAGTTGAGACATGGGCAACTGGACTTCTCTCTTGTTAGGTCGAAATGTTTCACTACTCATCCAGCTTGACTGTATTCACTTGGATAACAACATACACCGAATGCCATGTGGTGGTAGAGGTCTATATATATACAGAACTCGCTCTTTCAACGATGTTTTTGTGTTTCATACATTGAAGAACTGAAACCGGTCTCTGAATTTTTTTTTGTCTGTTTGTATCTGTGTCCAGACAGATTTTGTCATAGCATCACGCAAAACTTGCCAAACAGGATTTGGTGAACCTTTTGAAGTACTTAAGTATTTGCCTGAAATTAAACCTGCGCCGTAAATGAGCAGTTATGTGCCAGATTGCATCACAGCGTTATGCAAAACTGGCTATACAGAATTCTTTGCAGTCCCCGTCTGAAGTGAAAATGTTTAAAAACTCCCACGACTTCTGAAAACTAACTCGCACTCGCCACTCCGTACATGTGCAAGGCTGACTGTGTGTCAGCGTGAGCAAGGAACAACTCTGGATTCGACAGTTTTGCACCAGGGAACCTCAACACTAGCACTGTTCTGTGCAAAGCTTCCAAAGCGGCCTTGCTTCACACTGGGACGATGCTAACTAAGATGAAGCTGCAGCTAAAGATGTAACGGTTAATGCTGGTGTTAGTGGTTTCTTTCACTGCTCGCTTCATCACACTTGTAGACAGCTGAAAAGCAATAGATAGGATCGTATTCACAAGGACCTGCTCGCTTATACAGTAACATTACAGAAAGTGTTCGGTTAAGACAAAAACTACAGTCAAACCCAGATACACAGAACCCAAGTGGCTCAGAATCAGATCATATCAGAGCAGTAGTGAGTTGAGGTATGATGTTTTGTTTATCTATATTGTATATAAACATGTCAAGTTGATGGGAATTAACTTGACATGTTATATGCATGTTATATCGCGGGAATGCATGGCTCAATCTGTGATGCGTTACAGCTAAAGTAGCTATTGTTTACCTTCTTTAATGCTCTGGAGTCTAGGCTTCCCAGGTTAGGTTGTGACTAACCTGATCACAGTAACGCTGGAAATTAAGACATATTTAAAGTGAAGTGTTAATTAGGTGAAAAGGTAAAGAACCGAGAAAGAAAGTCCTTCTAGGATTTTTCATACAGTCCAACTTCCAATAATTTATTTTACATGGTATAGAAAAAGCAGATAAAGATCAAATAGGTTAAATGTGGCATACTTTTTCATCACTGGGATTAAATCATTTGTCAGGAGCATCCACAGTTACAGTTAGGCAAAGAGCAAAAATCATATCCGTGCCAAATTAGAAACAGCTGCTCGAGTTGTGAAAAATTAAACGAGGTGTCCTGAGCTTTTCAATCTTCCTTATTAAAGCTTTTGGCAGTTATCGCGTGACGTAGTCTAATATGGACAAGCCAAAATCTCACAATGCTAGCCTTTTAAAACCACAAATTGGTTTTCTTTAGAGAATTTTGGAAGCGTATTGCAGTTTGAAAGCAAGTGAATTGCTGTCTGTAAACTGACCCCTCTGGCAGACTGTTTCAAAGAGGATGTGAAAACGAAACTCTTCTGCCTTAAAGCGAGTCGTGTGCAATACACAGTGAAGTACATAAACCAAAGTACATGATAATACACACGTGTGTGTGTGTGTGTGTGTGTGTGTGTGTGTGTGTGTGTGTGTGTGCTTTTTAGGCATGCTGATTGCACAATGTATTTGGCTGTCTGTTATTGTTTGGAGTGTTTTTCTCACTTTTTTCTTGTTTTGATGAGGATCTCAGATTTTAACGGCTGCTGAATTGTTTGGTAACCACGTGCTTCTCTCAAAGAGTGTGGGAACTTTTTTTTGTTTTTAAACCCGAAAATTTTCACTGTGGCATGTAGGACAGAAATAACCCCTACAAGGGAAAAATGCTAAAGTTTACTATCTTATACTGCATTAAACTGTAGGATTTACCATAGTATTTTTTTACTTATACAATATCTTGATGTTGAGTGGTTTTGTGTAAATACAGGAAATACAGTTACAACAACTTAACAGTGAAGTAAATTTGGAAATGTGACATATAAATAAAAATCTGATGACTAAGCTTGATATATATGTGATGCACCTGTGTGTGACTGGTGTAAGCATGTTTAGTGAGTAGGTCTGAGTCTAATTCACTCACAAGTTTGAAGAAAAAGGAGGATCTTAACGTGCAAGATTTTTGATAACGCGACGTCACAAAAATACGGTTCACCTATAACATAACCGATACTAAACCGGGAGCATTAATGCGATCACATGCTTCTTCTGAGACACACAATGCCAGGAAGCCTCAACATCTGGTCACACTCAAAGAAAAACTCGCTATCCACACACTTCCACATCTATGAGCTCAAAGACGCAGATGATCACTGGTGTCACTGTGATGGCTGGAGAGACAGTGTGACATCCCTCCGTCCATCATCAACTGATTTTCCATTGCTCTGAGTTTTTTTTTTCTTTTCTGTATCTCTGGTAAAGACACTCTGTTCATCCTTTTAATCCAGGCTATTATTAAAGGTCTGTAGAAGAGTACAAAATAGGCGAAAGGAAATCTGTTGCAGGATGTAAGACACCACAAGACTGTTAAGTCGTCCAACTCAATAGCCAAAGGTTATCCCGAGAAGGTGATTAGGTTTAGAGTTGATCACTCAAATGCTAAAGTGATTTTTACATGCATGAATTAGTTTAACGATTGAACATCGTTTGAACCGGTTGGAGTGTTTAGTGTTCTTGTAGTTGTGCTGCTGACACAGAATGAGGTGGATTTTAAGTCGCTTATCAGTTTACATATAATAAATCTGTAAAGTTGGCGTGTCTGTACATTGAAGATATTTGCAAACAAAATCATTTGGGGGAATGTAAGATAAGTAGTTCATTTTTTAATACACGCTTAAGAGTGTGTAATTGAAATCTGCTTAATAAACGCAATCTCACACCTTCATTCTGCGCACTTCATGGCAACGTAAACATTTTTGTCACGTTTACTGTGTCATACATTATATCATGCATCATATCTAGTATTTTATCATCTTGAGTACATCGCTCAATGTGTGTAGATCATCTAGATTTTTTTCTCTCTCTTGCAAAAATGCATTACTGATTCAGATTAATTATTAAATATTCAAAACCCCAACCGACATGTACGCTGTAAGTGCGTTTGTTCACCTCTGTATCCTCTCAGGTCATCTCCTAAGGAGGCCCATAGGAGGTTAATTACACGGCCAGACCTTCATCTTATGGACCTTTTCGTACAGTCCATCCCCGTGTCTTTCTCTTCACACCACTCTTAGTCATGTTTTGTTTTTTTCTTCTTCTTCTTCTTCACGCTATTTGACTGGTTTGCTCTTCCCCTTTCTTATCAGTTCACAATTCTCCGTTACTCTCTGGCTCATGTCTATAACGGTCAGTGAAGATAAGCCAGTGTGACTGTGTCGATGTTGTTGTCGTTGAACCCATGGTTCAGATATTCAGTAAGAAAGTAGTACGGCGAGCAAAATAAGGAAGTGTGCAAACATCTACGTAGAAAAACATGTGCAGGTGGAATGTGGTGCACATTTTCAGATGTTGTGATCTGCAGTAACGACGTAGTGTGTTGTTTTGAGCTCGTGTGGGTACATGTGGCCATTAACCTACTTTCTGAGCTGCAGAGTGCGAGCTCTGTGCAGCGATGTGTTCTGCTTCCTACGAAGTTCAGATCTCGTATGTTTCTTATGAATATTGCATCATTGCAATGCAACGTAATTTTAAGAAGAAAAAATATGGACAATATCAACCAATATCTTTTTGTGATATTTGTGTCATGCACTGTCAGGGTTTCCTTCTAGAAGACTTTTCAGGCACAGTGGCAGAAAGATGAAATGAAATGAAAATTTTTTATTATATATTTCTCATGCAACACAAGATTTTTGGTTGGTCATTTCCAAGTAAAACAAGGACAGGGTTAATAAGATGCATTCATTGCACAAGAAGATAACTGCCGAAGATATCGATATATTACTTTACAAAGTTCCCTGTTAACTTAAAATGTCAATCTGTCTTGTCCCAGCTAGTTGGCTAATTAGGTCTCTACGTTAGCTAGTTAGTTTCTCTTAATTTATATTGTTAAAGTTATGTTGCATGTAGCACCTTGGTCCTGGAGGAACGTTGTTTCGTTTCACTGTGTACTAAACTGTATATGGTTGAAGTGACAATAAAAGCTTATTTGACTTGACTTGACTTGAAGTTAGAACAATCTTTAAAAAGAAATATAAATCTACTACAGTTCTACTACTTGGTAGACCTCATAAATAGTGAAATAAAATCCACATAATTAAATACATTGAATAATAAAAGTTTAATAAACTTCCATATTTGTGCAAACTTTGATTTAAACAAAATTTCCCTAACGTCTTTTACAACCATTAAACACACAAAACTGCCCCTGTTTTTTCACTGCTGTTATATTCAAGAAGTGTACCTTACTGTACTTGAGGTGAGGTGCATTTTATATCTTCATCTTTTCATCAAAACTTAGCAACGGCACGTTTTCGCATCAGGGCCTTGGGATCGTTTCTGAGAACACTTTCATCAGTAAAAACACCATCGTTCTGCACTTTGGGAACCGTCCCTGATTCCGCTGGAGGTAGCCTCAAGAATGATACACAATTGTGTACTCAAGCTCAGATCGAATCAGATACGGAAGCCAATCATACATGAGAACGGAAGTAGATCGCTGTTTGTATGCAACATCATCGGTGGCCCCTGTTTCCTCCATTGCAGGCGTCGATCTCATCCCCTGCCTTACAAGGTCGTAGCTGATACCGTAGGAAGGCACGCGAGAGCGTTGCTCTTAACCTTCCAAAATCTAAATAATATTAGGCATAGTGCAAAGGTTAACATCCTTGTTTTCGTCTTCTTTTGTGGTTAATGGCGGCTCACACACCAAGTCGGTGCATACAGTCACCTTCTGTATTGGAGAGTGTTAATACAGAGCATACAAATCATTCGTACCTCGTCTAATGTGAAAACGCCCACAGAGATGTTAAAGGTAAATTAGACACTGATTGAACAAAAGTCTTTGTCCCTTCATGTTAACGACGCTCATGTTCAAGTTGTTTTAAGGAAGAACTCGTGTTCCGTTAAAGAAGTTCTTCTTTAACTGCAAATGGATCGTTCAGTTTACCGTTCATCTAAAAACTAGCATGTTAAAGGAACAGCGGACTTTTAGCACATCGATGTGCCTGTATTATTATATGGGAAACTACGCACTATTAAACAAGCAAATTCAATCCTATTCAAAGGCAATCGTTAATCATAAATGAAAGTCTATGTCTAACATTACTGATTTCAAATAGCTAAACCCTTGATATATTTCGTCTGGTATAAATCAATATGTCATGAGTGCGTCTTCTTTAGGTTCTGAGAATAACACGACGAGATTACTCATTAACCTTCTGTTACACGATATCTACGTGATCTCCAGAAAGCTTTGGTTCTGAATGTGCGAATGATGTATGCCGAGCTGTGAAACTGCGAAAGAGCCGTGTGAAACTCCTCCCACACCTCACATTCGCTACGTCTAAATATCTATTGTAGCCTAACGATAGATGTTACCAGGTCACGAATGGTTCATGTTCTTGATCACTGCCATGATTTGAGAATGTTTAAATGAATAATCGAGGCACAGCCGCAAAAACAGATTGTTCTTACACACAGTCTGTGTAACATACCTTGTAGATCAACACCACTGATTAGTGTACGTGACGAGTCTCACGCCAGCAGAATTCACTCTTGCCGGGTCATGGCGTACGATAGGCCCGGATGATGTGATCGAGTGTGTGATTAATAATATGTTGTCATGATGTGGGTTTTCGTGGATGTTTGAGAGATTTGTTTGTTCAACCTGATTGGGAAAAGCTGTTTAGAAAAAAACAAATTTTTTTATTTAATGTTGTGACCCCAAATTTAGTTTTAAAATAAATAAACAATTAAACATTTATCTATTTATTTGTTTATTTATTTGCTTGCTTGCTTGTTTATTTACAGTACTAATTAAAATATTGAAAACCCAATTCTTCTTCTTTTTTCGTTTTTTTTTTTTTTTACATCTTTTATGTAGTCTCAAGGGATAGTTCTCCAGGCTTCCTGGAAGACTTTTTTTTTTTTTTTGTCTCTCATTTTCAGTCCAGTCCCTTCACCTGACCAGTTTCAGAGAAATGCTTTTGTTTGTTAAAACCACACAGTGAACTATGAATCATTCAAGCGTTAAAACATGTCTAATTTAATGCATGAACCAGTGAAAAACAGGTGACAGATGATCAGGCCGGTGATTATTATACTGGTGATGCTGAATGCTTAGTGGTTGGAACAGACGAGAGGAGAAATGAGGTTGCTGCTGGGGTTGTTACATAAAAGGCAAATTTTTTACATTTTATCTTTATGCACTTTGCAGCCTGTTGCAGTAAAACATATGTTCCCCTTTTTATTTAATCTACATAATTGAATTTAACGTAATATAAAGAAATGAGGTGTTGCTCAAGACTTTTTTTTCACAATACTCCCAATAATTAACAAGCTAATTGTTTTTTACAGTCAAATGAATATCTGTCTTTATAATGTAATAATAAAAATAATAATAAAAAAAGGATTAAAAACCTATTTAATGTTTTACCCCTCCCCCCTCCTAATGTTGTTATACAGGAAAAAAAACAAAGAAGTTCGAAGTGTCGAGCACAAACAAAGTTTGAGTTATCACCATCATTGTTTTTCTTCTTTTTTATCAGACCTGCAGTTTTTCCTGCCTCTAAATAAGACCCTCTGATTGACTGTAGTGTCACATAGCGCAGCCAAGCAGCCCAGAAACCTCACTCCATTGTCGTTCTGTACATCACTAAACTAAATACCAGATCTTTGTTCTGATCTCCGCTCCAAACAGCAGTGCACGCAAAACACCGGGCAGCAGTACAGAACATCTGTTTTGCTTTTAATATAAATTTGTGTTCCAGAAATAAACAGTGCACACTGACAAACTTAAATTTGTTTGTTCAAATGGCATCTTTAGTCTTGCAGGGAGGGGAAAAAATGAGCTTTTTACTTTAAGGACAGAACCAGTGATGAGCTATTTTTTTTATTATTATTTTTATTATTTTTTGAAACCTTAAAAGCTCATAAAATACTGCATATCCCCGTTTGCCGTGTTGTAGATGAAAAAATGCAGTCAAAATATCCAATTCCGGGATGCTGGTAAAATTTACCAGCCAAATCTCTTAACCTAGCTGCGGTTGATGATGAATCAGGTCTTTAGCATCACCATTATATTTAGCTGGGAACATCTTGAAGAATCAGCCTGGTTAACACAGTGGCGGGAGTATCTCGGCTTGTCTCGTGGAAGAGCAGGCCCAGCACTGATCCCAAGACCAAGACAAAATGTGGAGGGTTGTGTCAGGTAGGGCATCCGGCATAAAAACCTGTGCCAAATCAAATAGGTGGATCAGATGATCTGCTGTGGTGGCCACTAACTCAGGCAGCCAGAAGAAGAAGAACAACAACAAAAAAAGTAGGAGTTTTTAGGAAATTGTGGATCTGAAGAATGTTAAAGAGGGAGGTTTTAGTGTAAGATATTGAACAGTCTAAGCAAACAAAAAAAAGTTTGCTTTCTTTTGAACTATAAGCGAACTTGACTATTGTTGATTACTCAATAAATTAAACAAACAAAATATTTTTGAGCGCTGAAAGCCAGAGTGTTGCAATGTTACTACTGGGTGTTGCAAGTCCTGGAGACACAGCAGTGATTTTCCTGTTGAGCATATGCGCTGTCGTCGCTGATTTTTCTTTTCCCAGAGAAGTGCATTTAAAGGAGAAGACTCATGAAAGGGAGCGTGCCTTTTTAAGCACTCTGCCTCTCATCACTGAAGTGCCGTTTCCATTAGTCAGGGTTGTAAGGTAGCTTATGGACATCAGACACTGATTGACTTACAGACTACGAACCCAAGCATACCACAAAAATTTATTTTCCCTATTTGTTACATGTGAAAGGAAACGTGTGGTGTTAGTGGTGTAACGATTGTTTATGAGGTTCTTGATTCTCAAGGAGACTTTTGGTTGTAGAGTCCTGACTGTATTACACAAAGTACCAACTCTGAATAATGAACTTGAGAAACATCAAATTCTTAGTCCATAGGATTTAATATGATGTTGGCTCGTCCTTCGCAGATAGAACAGCTTCAACTCTTCCGGGAAGGCTTTCCACAAGGTTTAGGAGCGTGTTTATGGAAATTTTTGACCATTTTTCCAGAAGTGGATTTGTGAGGTCAGACACTGATGTTGGAAGAGAAGGCCTGGCTTTTTCATTTTTATACAGGCAGTAAATGTTGCTCTTCTTCTATAATCATGTGTCAGGTTGTGTCCTCTAAACTATTTACACGGTGTGGTAGGAGCGCATTATTAAATGTAATTTCAAATGAGGACATTTACAAAATCTGAAACTTCTTCATAGTAGGTCATAGATGTTTATCCAAACGGGACAAAAATTATCAGTTAACTGCTTGAAGTTTGGTGCAAATCAATAAAACACTGGCATGGTACATCTGGATAGAAATGAAATTAAAGCTTGTGTAAAATCCGAAATTACCCGAAATGTAATCCTGTCTGAATAAGGGGTTTAAGACCGCGCTTCCTTCTAAAGAAAACAGAGAGTAGGAAGGACACCTGCGCATATGAAACGCTACTCAGAATAATGACGAACACAAGATTCAAAAACACATTGGCGCTCCAGAGAGCTGTGTAACACCTGCTGCAGGGTTGCCAGGGTTTGACGCCGACGCATGGTTGCCAGTTTTTCCATCAAATTGCAATTGTTTCGAAACAGAGTGACTGAATTATTTAAGGTGGTTTCAGATTTTTTTTAATTGTTTTATTTTTGGGTTTTTGAATCACAGTCGGAGTGGGAAAATTACGGAGATCAGCTTTAATTCTTATTATATACTACGGAGACAGTGAATGAATCACACAGACACTATAATTATTAAGTTTCAGTACTTGAAATTGTATGAATGTTTAAATGAATAAAGCAAAAATGCATTGATTTGTCAGGTGACAGGAACATCAGATTGGCAGCAGGAACAGTCTGTAACTACAAAGAGAGCAGAATTTATTCATTTATTTATTCTTGTGCAGTCCTTCAAGGGCAAAAAGCTTACTGTGGAGTCTGGGAAAATTGATTCTTAATCAAAGAGCCGTGGAAGTGGTTCGGCTTGACAAGGTCAAACTCCTACAAAATCACACCAGCAGACCTGGAGTTATTCACATACCATGTTACAGACAACTGAGCTGATTTGTGTAGCGATTTACTATTTTCAAAGCAGTTCAACAAAATATTGTTAGTGTGAACTTATCCTAAAAATCGGGACATAAACCCCTGAGTATGATCTTAATGAGGGGAGATTGAGATAGATGAGCATTAGCAAGGCTGCTCTGGGAAAGAAGACGGTGCTGCCAGTGCTCCTGACGACCCAGAGTCCCAGAGGAGACGACAGACCACAGTTGCGCTGCACGTCCTGGAACTGTTTGTGTTTCCATCCCAGTGCCAGACATGCTCACATACACGTCTCTGTTAATGCGTGCGTGTGTGTGTGTGTGTGTGTGTTTAAAGTTCTTGAATACCCAAATCTGTCATTTACCTCCCATAGTGTAGTGAAATTACACTGCGTGTTCATCTTGGGATGTAATTGTGTCTAAGCGTTCTTTGCTGATGCAAACATTTAGTCCTCTCTGAAATACGTTTTTGTTATGTTGATATACGCCTGACTGTTTTTGTCTCATCAGTTTCTTTGCATTTCTAGAAATCACCAACACATTATCGTTATCAGAAAAAAGAGATGATGAGAGAGTCAGTTTCTTTAACGATTTGTGGACCTTGTGGAGGTTTGTTTTGTTCTGAAATTAAGATAGTTGAAGTGAAATGATTAGAGATGTGAATCACATACAGTGAAACCTCGGATTGCGAGTAACGCGGTTTGCGAGTGTTCCGCAAGTCGACCAAAGATTTTTTATAAATTTTGACGGTTTTTCTCTCTCTTGTGCTGCAGAATTGTGGGTAATCGTCTTCCCTGCTGGATCTTAGTGCGCGACTGTCACTGGTATAATCAACACTCGTGCACACGTGTACTGTTTACTATAACACTGTGACCACATGTATACGCGTAAAACATTTTATTTTGTGTCTGTATGCATGTGTGTACAGCCCGCGTGTAAAGCAAAAGCAAGTCTCATTAGAGAGGTTAAAGATCCATTTTCTCTCTGTGTATCAGCCTGCTCTTTGTGTCTGTGAGCATGTGCGTCATTGGACACCGTGCCACACACACACACACACACACACACACACACACACACACACACACACACACACACA
>JAQMYG010000018.1:14758805-14780311 GCA_030014215.1 Clariallabes teugelsi
GTCATGGGACACCGAGCCACACACACACACACACACACACACACACACACACACACACACACACACACACCCTGTGGAATGAATAATTCGACTTTCCATTATTTCTTATGGGAAAATTCTATTTGGTTTACGAGTGTTTTGGAAAATGAGCCCACTTTCGGAACGAATTATGCTCGTAATCCAAGGTTCCACTGTATATTCTAAATTAAAAACTGACCAATTAATACATTTAATCCAATCAACCGGCAAAAGATGGATTAAATCGCATAATCAATTAGATCACACAGGTTTAATTGTTATAGGGATCGATGTCCCTGTTCTGATTTTTTTTTCTTTCCTTATCGTAATTTGCAATCAATAAATCTCGCAACTGCCACTAGTTAAACGCTCCAAATATTTACACTTAAGGTCAATTCTGTCTCCTTAAATACTCGACTTTAATTCTACCCATCGTTTCACTGCTGTGACATTTATGTACAGGAAATATAAAACAGGTTGTAGGTGATCACAGTCATCATCTTTCTTTGCTGCCGAGCCGGAAGTTTGTACTTGTTTCTACTGGCTTGGCGAACCCAGACTCTAGAGAGCGTAAAGGGATTTTGGTCTCATGTGACGTTGAGCCATATTGTATGCATCTGAAGGCTTTTTCTTTTCAAACAGGAAATCCTCTGAGCTGAATTTGTCCCACACAGCCGTTTTGGCTGCTGAGTAGCGTAGTTGCTTATTTCCCCCACCTCCTCTCCCTCCACTCTCCACTATGAGAGAATGACTCAGCGCTTCTACTCCTTTTCGCGTAGCTTTGTATAGAAATATGGAGAGCAGGTTTTTTTTTTCTTTCTTTCTTTCCCCCTGTGCTGTGAGTTAGCAGTGTGTCGTCAGCGTTTCCTCAAATCTCACTACACCACCGCCTTCTGCGATCCGGTTCACGTATACCATGTGATACTATGTCACATATGTAGGACTTTAATAATTATATTTTTTAAAAATGGGTACAAAAAAACCTGGCCTTATCGATTAGCTGGATTATATTGTGAGGCACGTTATGGAAATTGGACTGGAAGTGATGGAGCACATTCTTTGGCCTCATGTTTTCGTGCGAGTTATATTTCAGTTTGTAACTGAAAGCACAGGGTCTCTGAGTTGAAGCAGCCTTGTTAACCTCTGTGTATTCTTTCAAGCTTTTCTAGCTGCGTTGCACATTTCTGGTCACACTCGTCTATCTTTTCTGCCCCATCAACTTTTGATCAACCTGCTTTCTAATAGCTAGTCTATGAGATGAACGTGTTCTCACTAGCATGTGCGTTACGCACTGTTGGACAGCAAGGGGTGAAGCTTTTCTTACCAATCAGCCTACAAGTAGATTAATTATTTTGAAATCATTTTATACTGTACACTATTTTATATACAGGGTGGCCCAAATGTATTTTCCTTAAATGTGTTTTGATATTTTTTTTTGTCTCGAACCCAAGATGACGCTAATTAATAGAAGATTCATTAAAACTCGTTCTCAGACAGGATACATCACATGGAGAAGTTGCTGCTAAATTTAACACAATTTGCTTGTTTGTCTAGACTTTTCGGTTGACCCCGTATACCCTTGTATTGTGTGTTAAGTCATCGTGTCGCCACTCTGCATTCAGTTCACATTAAATTCAATCCCAAAAAGAGTCTGTTGGCGTTAAAAACTGTGAAACATTTAGTCTTGAAACATTTGGAGTGAATTTCACATATGCTGTAGTGACTCACCGCACATGGACACATGGCAAGCAAAGTGAATTATGGTGTATTAGTTAGCAAGATATTTACAACAGTGAGTCAGAAATTATCCGCACTCTGGCTGTCTCTGTAGAATTCATTTTCAGCAACTTTTAGGAAAGACAAATAAATTATTTTGCGACATAATCTCTCTACTTTTCAATACACTTTATCTGTCAACAAGCTTTCATATCCCCTTATTAAAAATGTTTTAGGCTGAGCTGCGAGCCACGCTGTCTTCATAAGAGGTGAATCTTCGTCCTCGCAGAGCTGCTTTCAGGGAATCAAACAGGTGAACGTGCGATTGAGCAAGATCAGGACTGTAGTATCATGCTTTAACACCTCAAAACATGACAAGTGTCGACAGTGTGGGCAGAAGTGTACGGACGTGCATCGTCACGCAAGATCAAAGCGCCCATGAATAGCGGTCCTCTGCTTTTAATGCTTAAGCGTTTACTGTAACGAGCACTGTTGATTGTTGAACCTTTCTCTTGATAATGTTTTAATACCGGCCATTGAGAATCACAGAAAACTATAAGCATAAATTTTCCAGCTGATAGTTTCCTTTTTAACTTTTTCTCCGTCTGAGATTGAGGATGTTTCTGTTCCATACTCTGCCGTTTACTCTCGGGCTCGTAGTGATGAATCCACATCTCATCACCAGTGAGGATTCTCTTTAAGAAACTTTCACCTTCCTTAGAGTATCGGTCCACATTTTGTTTGCAGATATCCAAACACTTCTGTTTATGCTGTTCCATGATGTGTTTCGGCACCAGATACACCCTCAGGCCACAAAAAAAAAATCACTGCATCCTGCTCTTTTTCTTGTGCAAGTCACAAGTGCGTCGATTTTTGCTCGCACCGCAGTGACAAATAAACTGTAACACGTTGACACCTGCGCTGCAGTGACAGGGGAGACAATGGGCTTGAACGGAAAGCGATGACAGAAATTTTAATATAACTGGAGTGCGGATCAGAGAAAATCTAAGTCAAGCTGGATAAGGACATCTGCTGAATGACATAAATGTAAAAGTAAGTGTAAAAAATATAGAACACTTTCCTATAGAAAATAATGTAAATCCAGATAATCCGTTCCAGCCACCCAAACATATTACCAATTTCTAACTTTACTATAATATTTGAGGTGATTATTTATCACTTCAAAAGTAAAAAAAAAAAAAAAAAACTTAATTTACTCAGAAACTCTACTTCAGTTCCTGACTATGTTTATATTAGCTATAATAAATTGCAGCCTTTTGCGAGTAAATAATTGTACAGATACATATTGTGATTTTTATGTGATTAATTGTGCAGCACTACAGCTAACCCTATTTAACTGAAAGTATTAAAAAGTTCATAATGTGCATTAATACAGACTGGAAAATATGTGAATACTTGAATCCCTGTTTGTGAAGGTTTTACGTATGTGTAATCCGAAAATGTCTCATGATGGAGCACCATGTTTGTGTCCTGAACCAAAATGACCAACATTTTAATGATGAGCTGTGGTGTTATTTAAATAATTTTCGAGCATTTCCAAAAAGCATACTTAGAGTCTTAGAAGAAACATGGTTGATACAGAGCTGAGAATCGCAGTAACAAACAGTAACAGATTCTGCAAAAAGGAGACTTAAACGCTCTTTTAATTAAAGCCGGGTTCACATATGATAATAGTTTGAAAGATGAAGATCAAGTGATTTTTACAATTCCATATAAATATGACTTTGGCAAAACCTTTGTTTTTTTTGTTTTTTTACAATACCACAAGTCATGTCACATTTTGAAACAAAAAAGTATACATGTGCGTTGTGTTAATGTTGTTCCTTTCCAGTCTTTTTTTGCATATAAGCAAAAATTTCAGAGGGTCAAAAGATTCACCAAAACAAGTAAGGGTGCACCGATCGATCGGTTGTCTCTCAAATGGCCGATCACATTGGGTGAAGCAAAATACAGTCAACATGCTGTTGCCGGTCTGGGAATATTACCAAGTCTCTCTAAAAGACTTCAGACTTGCAATATGCAAATGCGTTCTTTTTTTAAATGGAAAACCACGTAGGGAACGTCTGCCAAAAGCTTTAATACAACTAACAACGCACCATGAATGAAGCATGAGAACTTATCCGCAAAGGCATCAGCTAAATCTTTTAAGTCGACCCTCACTCAGCTACCTATAGCAGACGTGCTCAAAAAGCTCAAGCCTTTCTCTGCAGAGTGTAAAAAGACTAAAACCATTGTCACAAAAATTAATAATAACGAAGAGAGATCCCCAGCTCTGGCCGAGGCAGCCCGGGTTTACCTTACCTCTACTCTCTACCTCTAAAGTGAGCGCACGTGATTCAGCACGGCTACACACATTCTGGATGATAAGAGGTATAGATATTTTATCATAGTTTTCTAAAAATGCAGAAATTCTGACATTTATAAAGAAACACCTGCCCTCACTGCTTACTAATGAGTAGCCATGATTGGCTCGACAAATACAAAGTGACTGATGTCTGTCTGTGTTTGTTTAAAGACGTTTGATGTCGAGTTTTGGTTTGTTATTCATCGACGCAGCCTTGATCCATGTGCTGCACGTTATAACGAGTGAGTATAGTAGGACAGGCGCATTTTAGATAAGCATTTCGGTGCGTGTGTGTGAGTGAAGCCCCTTGATGCTAGTTGAGGAATGGAAAATGTTTGCTCTTTTTAGTCGAGCATAGACTACACTCTTGGTTTTGTTTTGTTTATAATCTACATGAAATAATTGGAGCATGGAATATGTTGCTTTCTAATGAATAAAAGTTTTACATTTATGAATTTAGAATAATAGTAAACTGTTTAGAATAGCAGTAAACAAACAAACATACTACACAATCAATAGAACACTTTAAATGGCAGATCCTAATAATCCACACACACATTGTGATCAAAACAAGCTAATGTCTTTAGTGAATTGAGGGTGGGGGGGAAGCTGGAGACAATTGGACCCGTTAGTCTGCCGGGTGACTGTGAATATCTGTGATGAAGCTGTGAGGCAGCACTAATGAGATGTATTATATTTGCACATGATGACTCGAATGTTCGGCTCTGACCCTGATTCTCATCACATCAGAGTATAGCAGCGCTTGTGCGAGATAAGATTCCTCACTTCACAGTCTTACTCATTCCATCTTATCCAAATCAGGTCTTTAATTCATCTTTTCAGTTTCTTCATTTGAGTTACATAATCCGTAGGTCAGTGTAGCATATTAAGCATGCCGTTCTTGATTGAAGTGTGTCTGAACAGAAAGCATAACCGGCAAGAGATCTGATGCAGGAAACGTGTTTGCCAAGTCTGATCTAAGGCTTTCACTTTACCTGCAGGCCCATGATGAACCCGGTGAGCCGTAGCTGCCACAGCTAGTCAGAAGCTGCACCATGGCCAAGCCGGGGACCGACAGAGATGGAGCCATGGTGGAAAAGACGACTGGGAAGAAGGTGACTCAAGCATTTCTTTCAATATACCATAAGTTCGTGCAGTAGTATAAATATTCAGGGATTTGCCGTTTACTTTTTATTGGTTCTCATGTTGTTGTTGTTTTTTTCTTCTACAGATAAAAACACCAGTTTTTATTTAGTTATTTATTTAATTAGAAATAATGTGTTGGTTAACATTGACTTTATACCACAGTGCTGATGGTTGCTCAGGTCTGATCAGATGGTGTTGATTATAGTTTTCTGAAGCAGTAGGCCTGACTGTACCGTAGTTCCTGCTGCAAGGTTTATGTTAATGCATCATTTAATCAATTTCTGCAAGGAAAGAGGTTTAGAAAGAGTCTACAGTCTCAGTGGAACAGTACATGCTCTTCCCTTTAATTCTTCCAACATGGGAGTGACTGACTGAGGGTTTCGCAGTTCCTTTGTAACATGACAGGCTGCATCTGTCCTATTAACTTTAGGAGGGAGAAAAAAGATCTGACAGAGAAAGAGAAATAAAGATACTTCAGAAAAGGCTGTTATTGGAAAACAGTCAACTGTGGTGTGGTAATATAAACAGCATGCCTCCTTGTGTTTTGTTCCTTGTAATTGTAATTATGATTGTAATTATAGTGCAATTATAGTTGTAATTGTAGCAATGAGGACAGAAACTAGTATAAAGGCTCGTAGAGCATACTCGCGGTCAGGAGGCAAGAGACAAGAGACACATGTGGGAGATCACCAGTGCTACTAAACTACAAGAATATCATAAGGTGAATGACAGAAAGTCGTATATGTGTGTATTAAATAAAAGTACCAATAAAATAAGTTACCAGTCCTAACAGTAAAAATCAAAAAATAATATAAAGGAAATAAATGGAATGAATTTTGTTTGAAAATGCAGTGCAACCACTGATGTGTAGTTGTAGTGATGAAAAAAGTGGCAATAATAATAATAATAATAATAATAAAATAATAAATATTATTGATAAGCACCCAAGGTCACTTTACATTAAACATAAAAATAAAAAAAAAAACTCAAAACAGCAATTAATAAAAAAATTATTAACAAAATCAATAAAAAATACAATAATAGGCAATTATATTATAACAAGATTATTTAATATTATAATATGTATATAAAACAGAAATTCTGTTTTGGCGGTGTTTGCCCAGGCGTTCCGTCACAGGCGTTCCCTCACAGGTTCCTGACAGGTTCCTCACCGAATGTAACAGTAGGTGGCGTCATCATCAACAATTTATGCTGTACTTTGAGGTAATAATACATCTTCATTTGATTAACACTAGATCATCATAAGTGTAAAGATGGATCGCTAATCAAAATGCACATGATGGGAATTGAAGGAACCCTGATTAATCGGGTTAAAGACTTTTTGGACAGAAGAGTTTTTCAGGTGAAGATTGTCTCAAAGGCATCAAGCCAGTATAAGGTAAAAAATGGGACTCATCATACAATACGTGATCTCAGAGATGCTGAAATAATAATGGGAGGAGCTGCTGTCCTGCCCGCAGGAGACTTTCGTCAAACTCTTACCCGTTATTCTACGAGGAACAATAACAAGAGCAGACGAATTCAACCATTGCCTCAAAGTGTCCAGTTTTTGGAAATACGTCAAGAGAAAAACCCTGTGGACTGACATGAGAGTGCGCGTTCTCAGGGATGGATACCACCTCAGAATCAAAATGCACATGATGGGAATTGGAGGGAACCTGTTTAAATCGGTTAAAGACTTTTTGGACAGAAGAACATCACAGGCTGTGCCTCATGACCATAACAGTAGGCAGTGTCATCAAATTTTATGTTATACTGTGAGGTAATATTATAATATAATCAAAAAAATAAAATGAAGTAAAAAAAAAAAAAAAAGGACAGACAACAGTGTAAATAGTAATTAGTGAAAAATAAAAAGCAGTTTGCCACAGCTTCGATGCGTATTTGCACAATATGTAGATATGAGAGCAAGCGAGCACCTGAAGCTGAAGCTTTAAAATGTATTTAAGCCATTTAAAGGAAACTTCATGCATCCGTGTTAAACTGTGTCCATCCTACCAACTCCCTGCTCTGCAGCGCCCACTCTGGTCATTTGTTTATAGTAACTTATGTGTATCATTCTCAGGCATAAAAAAAAAAGATGAATGGTGAAAATGAAACTTTGTTACAATAAGACAAGCATTCGGTTGCAGTTGTTTGGTACGCTTCACATACAAGTGAAGTGCTCCGATCTCTCATTGCTTAGATGTAGGATTGAGAAATGTTGCTTCAGTTTAATAGGACTTGCTGTAGAGTATGTATATATTTGTAGTTTACAATTTCAGATTCAAATTTTATTTAATAAACAAGAGGTGATGTTCCACATCGCTATGGTTAATTAAAAATCTAATCACTGCTTGTTTATTTTTATTTTTTTCCCTTTGCAGAGTAAAGAAAAAATCTCCCCATTTACCAAAACTCCGAAGCTGGATCGGAGCGAGATCATGGGGAAGGAGGGGAAGCCGAAGTCTTCCATGAAACGCAAGCTCTCCTTCAGTGTCAGCCCGCCCCGTAACGAGGAACGGGACTCAGACACGGGTCAGTTTCATTCTGGTAGAAAATTCCAGTAGCAATCATGTGACTCTACGCTGCCTCTTGTGGTTAGTCTTGGAAAAGGTTAAATGTACACACTGTAGCGCTGTTCCTTTTTTTTTTTTTTTACTTTTTTTTTTTCCCCCTGGAGTTATATAACAGTTGAACCAGTGTCTTCAAATGTGGAAGACAGGGAAATATTATTCATACGTGTGACTGGGAGAGGAACTAGAAATAGCTGCTTGGACTGGGAATTGTATATTCTGTAATAATGTGGGAATGTAGTTTTTCTACTTAAAAAGGAAGCAAAGAAAATAATGTGCCCTTTTTATTTATTCCAGCTCATAAGTTACGAGGTGTTTTAAGACATTTTTAGTTAAAATGTTGAAGAACGCATGCTTCTTATCCTAATAGGAAGTGAGTCCTTTTTGCTATTATGTAGGGAAAGTGGACACAAATTAACCCTTTGGGAAGGGGGTGGATTTTGCCCATTTAGTCACAATGAGGTGGTTGTTTCGGCTTTCAGTGGCAGAGCCGTTGTATGCCATAACGAAGCACATTGTATTTTCTGCTTATCATCTGAGCGAAAGGGGGGAGCGAGCGAGTGAGTGTAACGCAATGCTCTCCTCTCCCGTCCCCCCTCCCCTCCTCCCCCTTTCCACCCCTCCTCCTTCTCCCCCACCCTCCTCCCCGCTTCTCTGCTTCTGCACTGTAGATGACTCTGACCCCGGCCAGTCGAGCGATATGTGGGGAGAGAGATTACTTCCTCCCTGCAGGATATACGCAGGTAACTGCCTCAGCTAAATCCGCCGCTCTGCTGTGCCGCTCAAAGGCAGCAAAATGATCGGCGAAGAAACCCGAGCCGTTTTACAGACTGCTTAACTCAGCAAGCATGGGCACCATATTGATGTGCGTCAGCCTTAAATAAATCCCAGCACACTCTCTGCCTGACATATTGTATATAACTTTTGCCATGCTATAATTTGGGTGTAATGATATAAAAATTCTGTCTGAGGACCGGCTGTCACTAACACCTTCCGCATGAACTTTCTGTAATCTAACTCTTTTTCCATAACTGGGTGGTTTCTGTAACGCAGTGATTGCATTATCTTCTTTTGTTGCTGAATATACAGAATCCTTTTTTTTTTTTCTTCTTCTTCTTGATTTTGTTTCCTACACTTCTTAACCGTGATAGTAGTCAGCTGTTTCCAGGCATAAACGTCTGCTATATCCATTTGACACGCATGCCTTTTAAAATCGTGCGCACAAATTGGAGGTGACCGATTTCAGTGAATAATGCATGAATCTAGACAAGCTTACAACAATGTTCTTATCTGATTTATTTTGCAGTTTGCCTCACTATAAACTATAAACCTTTTTAAATGTATTATTCCTGGAATTTAAATATGCTTTTGGTGATGTTTTTATGCAGATAAAGACGGTCCTGATAAAAAGAGGGTGAAAAAGGAGTCCGGTGGTAAGAAGTCCACCCCTGTGAATATTTTGTTTGGTTACCCGCTGTCTGAACGCAAGCAGATGGCCCTGCTGATGCAGATGACAGCAAGAGACAACAGTCCAGGTAATCGCAGCTGCCTGACATGAACTGTATTATTTGGTATGTGGAATTTCATTAGACACGGATCTTCCGGGATGTGCAGGAACGTATCCTGTTATATATTGCGATGAATCTTTGACATAATTTTCTTCACATTCGTTTCCTTGTATTCTAACCAAGAATGAAGTTTAAACTTTTTTTCTTATTTTTCCTCCGACGCAGACACCACACCGAGCCACCCCTCCCAAGCTCCAGCAGTGCAGAAAAAGACACCCAATAGCTCCACTTCACGTCAGAAAGACAAGGTGAACAAGAGGAACGAGCGTGGAGAAACACCGCTGCACATGGCTGCAATCAGAGGCGATGTCAAACAAGTTAAGGAGCTCATAGGACTAGGGGCGGATGTAAACATGAAAGATTTTGCAGGTAATGTCGTTTTTGATCAATGATCATTTTGATACAGGCCTGCATTATTCGTTTTTTTTTTTTTTAAATAAATATATATGGGCGACTCTTATATTTTTGAAGGTTGGACACCTCTACACGAAGCTTGCAACCTTGGTTACTATGATGTAGCAAAGGTGCTGATTGGCGCAGGAGCAGAGGTGAACACACAGGGGCTGG
Source organism: Clariallabes teugelsi (assembly GCA_030014215.1). NCBI lineage: Eukaryota > Metazoa > Chordata > Actinopteri > Siluriformes > Clariidae > Clariallabes > Clariallabes teugelsi. The sequence continues at coordinate 14,768,762 of JAQMYG010000018.1, forward strand.
ACGATGATACCCCTCTTCATGATGCCTCCAGCAGTGGACACAAAGATGTATGTTTCTTTGCATTGCTCTCTTGACTTGGAAATGATGTTTATGAAATACAAAGGTGTTGTGAATGATGATCAGTTTATTTAAATCTTAAACCAGTTTTGTTTGTTTGTTTTTACAGATCGTGAAGTTACTATTGCAGCATGGAGGAAATGCCTTCCAGGCTAATAAGAGAGGAGAGCGGCCAGTGGACGTTGCAGATTCTCAGGAGGTCGAGCAGCTTCTAAAAGGGGAGATCCCACTGTCCGACCCTGATGACAGCTCTTCAGGTAAAGACAGGGACATTAACTTCGCTACATCTACACTACATGAGCAAAGACGTGACCTAGGGCTGGGCGATTAATCGAAAAGTAATCGAAATAGACATTCAGAACCTATAATCGATAAAATTTTCCCAGGTCGATTATTTCGATTACTTTCCCTTTAAAAACACTACCGCGTGTGTTAGTCACGTGACCCCGCTCCGCTACGTTCCAAAAGTGCAAGTTATTTATTTTTACTTTTTTTTTTTTATAAGAACAGAGTGACTGTTCGTTTTAGGCAACGTGTGCTTTAATTTCAGTTGTTCAACATTGATGTTTAATAAATAATCATAGATAGTAGATAGTGTGTGTTTCCTTCAATTATTTTAAAATCAAGTAATGCACCCTTCATTCGAAAATCTCTCACTTGTAATATGTGAGCATATTTACTGTACAAAACTTGTCAGTGAACTACGAGGGCAAATAAATAAATAAAACAATCGTTCATTAATCGTAATCGAGTTAAAATGTTCAATTAATCGAGATTTAGATTTTAGGCCAAATCGCCCAGCCCTAGCGTGACCCCTGACCATCACAGTCATGTGTTCTTCCACAGATAAAGTTGGAAGCACACAATTGTACAGAATGTCTATGTAGGCTGTAGCAGTAAAACTTTCCCTTTACACTAGGAACTACAGAGTCTAATCCTGTTCCAGCATGACAATGCCCCTGTGCGCAAAGACCTGGTCTGCCATGGTCGGAAGAACTCAAGTATTCTGCACACAGCCCTGATCTTAAACTCAGTGGACAGCTTTAAGAAAAATTAAAACACTGACCAAACCCCAGGCCTCTTTCCCCTATATCAGTGCCAGAGCTCTGAACACAAATACTCACAGCCACACCCCAAAATCTAGTGGAAAGCCTTAGCAGAAGAGTAGAGGTTATTATAATTGCATTGGGAACTTCATCTGTAATGGGACGTTAAATCTTTGGCTCCTAGTGCATCTAGTCTGTTCATTGTCTGTACGTTTTGCTGTTGCATGCTTATGTCTAAGCCATTCATTGATTTTTTTTTAATTTTCATCTTAATTGAATCAAATTGAATATTTGATTATTGGATTGATTGATTGATGGATTGATTGATTGATTGTGTTGTGTATTATAGACTCTGAGGACCCTCCATCAGTGAACCCCTCCAGCGTAGATGAGAACATGGAGTACTCAGACACCGAGAAGGACTCTGACGGCAAATCGACCACAGCAAAGGCCACGTCTTCAGTTTCTGGTATGGATGAGTACGAGTTCAAGGATGAGGAAGAGGAGGAAGACCTGAGCAAGGCCCTAAATGACCGACACATCCTGAGACGAGAAGCACGTCAAAAAGAGAAGGAGGAAAAGGACCAAAACCATTACACGCCCAAACAGTCCAGCAAGAGCGATCAGACGGTGTCGTCCTGCAAATTAAAAAAGTCAAAATCGTCTCGGGTCCTTTACTGCAGTTCAGACAGTTCAGACGACGAAACGGAGGCGGAACAAAAGTGTTCACCGACCAGGTCACTCTGCAACGATACTCATAAAACCGAGAGCAGGACAAAAAGAGAAAGCCTAACACCAGCTGACAAGGGCAAGGCAAACAAGAAGAAGAACAAGAGTCAAAGCAAAAACAAGGAAAATCAAGAGGTTCAAGAGGACGGAAAGGAAAACAGCAAGTCTATTTTGTTTTCTACAGCAACGGTGTCTGACAACTCCGATAAAAGTGTTCGGGAGGAAGACTCTTTCAAAATGTCCTTCAGCCCAAAGGACGATTCGTCAGTGCATCTCTTTCACTTGTCGAAATCCCCAAAGCTAAGTTACAGCCAAACTGACAAGCAGATGACTCCATTAAAACAGGAAAATGCTAAGACTTTTGTTTCCATCGGAGATGGATCCTGCCCTATGGACGGTGTCAAGTACAACCACTACACAGATTCTGATTACACTGAAGGTTCCAGCAGTAAAAGCTGTAAGCACAAGGACAAGAGCAAACATCACTATAAGGAACACAGCTTGGATGGAGATGACAGAAGCTCCAGTCCTTTTAAAGATACCAGTTTAAGTAACAGTATGGATGGTTCTGAAGGGGCCTTCAGAAAGGCTGACAAAGATGGCAAGGTTGTCAAGAAGCATAAGCTAAAACACAAGGAGAAGGACAAGTACAGGAAAGACTACGAGTCTGAAAGGAATCGGCATCGGCAGAAGGAGCTACGGAAAGATGGCCATAGGAACTTGGAGTTTGATCGAGAATTTTGGAAAGAGAATTTCTTCAAAAGCGATGAGAACGAAGAGTTTAAAGTGAAATGCGAGACACCCCGCAGTTGTTCTCCTCAGAAGTCCATCGACTCCTCACCAATAAAAGAAGAAAAGGCAACATTAAAAGACAAACATTCGATCTGCAACAGCACCAAGGACAGAAAACAAAAAGACGAGCGAGAGAAAGACAAGCTCATTAAAAAAGAGAAGAAAGATGTGGCATATAAGGATGAAAGAGGAGGAAAGGATGGGAAAGGGGCTGAAAATGATGACCGGTCAGAAAGTCTTAACGTGTTACGAAAGTCTGAAGACTCCCTTCCAAGTCCTTGTGTAAAAGAGGAGGTGGAAGACAAGCCTCTTACTGGAAACTTGGTTGATCACAATCAGCTGGAGACTACAGAGAAGAGCTGCCGAGAGAAAAATGAAAAACGGCTACCCACAAAGGACAGAGAATCTGAAAAATGTGAGAAAAAGCAGGCAGAAAAAGAAAAGAAAACTAAACTGGAACACGCATTAGATAAATCTGACCTTCACAACTCTACTGAGCGATGGAAAGAGCGGGACAGATTAACAAGCACATTTAATTTGTCCGGTGAGAAGAGCCACAGGGAAAGTGAAAAACTTAAACTTGTGCCTGTTGCTAAAAAGCACGAAGAAAACAAAAAGAATAAGGACAAGCTTGAGAGAAGAAGTGAGAAGGAGAGGCAAGAGAAAGAGCATTCCTCAAGTGATCACCGGGACAAAGACAAAATGAGTTCTGAAAAGAAAGGAAAGGCTCCAGAGAAGAACAGTGATCATAGCAAAATAGATCGAATTAAAGAAAAGGAAAGAGAAAAAGACAAGGACTCGGACAAGAAGAAAAAAGAAAAATCAAAAGATGCCAATCTCTCCTCTTCGAGTTCTAATCTCAGATTTCTTTTGGAAGAGAAAAAGGGGTACACATCTGAGAGCAATAAAACAGTAACCACAAAATTAAAGGAAGACCTTATGAAAACCCCAGAGAAAGACCGGGACAGGCGGGAAAGGGATCGAGATTTGGAAAGGCATCGTGACCGGGATCGAGAGCGGCACAAGGAAAAGGACAAGGACAAAGAAAGGTCACAGCAGAGTAGGGATAGCAAGCCCAATAAAGTCAGACCTGTCGAGTCCGAGTCTGACCGGTCCAAATCCAAAGCCTCACCCGCACAAAAGGAAACCCGTCCCAAAGAGAAAAGACTGGTTAATGATGACCTCATGCAGACCAGCTTTGAACGAATGCTTAGCCTGAAGGACCAGGAGATTGAGCAGTGGCACAAGAAACACTTGGAAAAGATCAAGCAAAAAGAGAGGGAAAGGCTGAAACAGCGACCGGGAGAAAAGCAGAAAAGCAAAGAAAAATCTAAAATGTCTACTTCCAGTGAAACATGTACAAACAAAGAACTGTTGCGCTCCAAGAGCTCAGAAGTCCCAGAAGCTTCCAGTCGGGATAAGATCCTAAAGGATGCAACCAGTGGAAGGACGCTTTCACTCGACGCGAAGAGTCTCTCGTGTTTCGGAAAGTCTGGTCCAGTGATAGAAAACAGCCTTAGTCGATCTCCAAGACCTGACAGTGAACGATCTGGTATCATGTCAAGATCAGTGTCCATGGTTTCAGTAGCCAGTTCAGAAGATTCCTGCCAGGCTAGCATGCTAACACCCAAGCCCACTGAGTATGACTCGGACGTCAATTTGGAAGCGTCTGACTCCCAGCCTCCTTTCCTCCAGTCTTCCCTTATAGTCCAGTCCTCCAGATCATCACCAGTTGTCAATGACAAAGATACCACCAGTCTTCCTGAAATAGCTTCTGGCAGTCGAACACCACTGTCAAGCAGACTTGCATCCCCTTATTTAAGAGCTGCCACGGATGAGGATGCTAAAGCAGGTCCCTGTGAACCAGACAGATTAAGTGAAGAACCTCAAAAAGTCAGTGATATAGCATACTCCACCAGTGAGGAGCCTGGTAAAATACAACAGACTGAAACCAGTGGAGCAGTCACACAGGAAACCCCTAGTAGTCACAGCTCGGTCTCCATGCATCACCCTTGTGCTGCAGCTGAAGTTGAACATCCTATAGGTGCTGAGGATGCAAGTGGCACTTTAAGTAACCAGTCTACATGTCTGTCAAACTCTCAAGATACTTCACTAAAAGATCCCACCGGCAACCAAACTATCCTTTCACAAGCCATCAGTTTGTTGCCAACGACAGTAGAGATCAACCAGTTAAACACTGAAACGTTATCAGAGCAAAGTGGACAAAATCAACTTGACAGCTCTGACACGGAAATGACCGATGGCTCAATCAAAAATTCCTTGTCAGCGCCCGTGTCGCAGTTTGCCTCGGGTACATCCTCACAACCAGAGCAAGGCTTCCTCATGAAAACGCCTCCGCATTCAGTTAACCTGAAGTGGGATCTTGGGTCAGAACCCAGTAGTGATCACCCGACAAAGACAGATGTCGACTTGAGACCAGAGCAAAAAGCGAGAAGTCTATCAACCGGACCTGAAAACACAATTGAGGACAGAGGAATGGAAAGCATTTCTTGCGGGAGCAAAATGGATTGGACACCTAGCCAAGCTCCACCCGTTAGCTCTTGTAGGTTCAGTTCAGAAGAGTCGACTAAGACGCTGCTGCCATGTATACCCAGCGTGATCAGAGATTCTCAGCAGTTTACAGAAAAGGTTTCACACGATGACTGTAAGTCCGATTTTTCCACTGAGACTGCAGAAACAGCTGATGTAACACAGCTGGAGAAAACTGAGCATTGTTTGCCCGTCACTTCAATTTCAAACGTCCCTTACTGTGCTAGTCCCGAACAGTCATCTGAAGAGCCAATGGACGTATCGGTTGACGAGCCAGACAACAGCCAGGTGGTTGCTGAGACACAAGCAGAGAAAGCTGTGCCTACAAAGGACACGAGTCAAACCCAACCTCTCTCAGACACTAAACCAGATGTTGATGTGGAGATGACGGACCAGCTTACTGCTGAAGAGAAACATATAAAGCCCAGTACTCCATCAGATGCCGACCAGAATCTGGGCTGCACTGCAGTTCAACTTGATTCTCAATCAGAAATTACATCTGGAAGCTCTTCTCCATTGTCAGTAGCAGATCGCGACAGTGACCCAGCCGGAGCTAGGTCAAAAATGAAAGCTCTGGATGACGAGGTCGACATCCAGGTCACGCATCCGAGAAAACGAAAGATGCCCAGAGCTACACCTTCAACCCAAGCCAGCCTTTCAGCGCAGCAGATTAAGGAGAAGACCCAGCAGTCTTTGGCAGCCATCGTGGACTCCCTAAAGCTTGAGGAAATTCAGCCCTACCAGACAGAAAGGGCCAATCCTTATTACGAGTTCCTGCACATCCGCAAAAAGATTGAGGAGAAGAGGAAAGTGCTGTGTAGTGTCATTCCTCAAGCGCCGCAGTATTATGATGAGTATGTTACATTCAACGGGTCCTACTTGCTCGATGGGAATCCTCTGAGCAAGCTCTGTATTCCAACTGTGAGTTTTTTTTTTTTTTTTTTTTTTTTGGATTTTATGGACTTTTTTTCAGCAGTGTGCTGTTAAGCATTAATTGTGATAAATGCATTCAAAGGTTTGTCATTTTGCTTGAAACCTGTGGTTGGCAGATCAGATTGTTTTCTCCAAAAGCCTCAACATCAGATTATGCCAGTATATTATGTACGCATTTAAACATATGCCATAAATCTTAAAAATGGGAAATAAGCTAATCAATCTTTGAAATGAGTTCCTACAACAATGTTAATTATTATTTATAATTATTATAAAAACATATTTTCTGTCATTTTGTGCTTTCAATTCCAAATTATGAAACTGTTTACCTTTTGAAATGGAAAATCGCAAGCAGAAGAAAAAAAAATCTGTATTGTACAAATCTAAGTTGAAACAAATTTTAAATTATACTAAACACAACTACAATTGGTAGTTTTGGTTAACAATTCAGAAAATCTTTTTTAGGACACGGTAATTCTCCCCTTGCTTCACTCTGTTCTGAGGGATGAGGAACACTGGGAGAAGCCCTGGACATTTGATCCAAAACACTTTTTGGACACAAACGGCAACTTTAAAAAGAATCCTGCATTCCTGCCCTTTTCTGCAGGTGAGGACTGTCATTATTTATCAGTACACAGAATACACTTAATTTAATCCAAAACTTTAATTTCTGTATGGAACAAATTTTAAATTCACTTTGTGCTTGTCATAAGCGAATGCAATGCAATTTTCTATGTTTATACACTGCCCAGCAAAAAAAAAAAAAAAAAGAAGAACTTCTCTGCAGCAGAGGTAAATTTTGGTCTTGTTTTTGCAAGTTTTGTAAATTCACTTAAAAATACTGTTCTTACAAGAACAGTTCCATAACAGCTCACCATTATTTCTTAAAATAACAATTGACTACTGTTGTTATTATTGTTGTTACTTAATTACATAATTTCATGTGTTAATTCATAGTTTTAAAATGTCAATTTCTTTTTCTAGAATGTAGAAAATCAATCACAAAACAAAAACGTTGAGAAAGCATGTCTAAACTTTGGAACTGTGTGCATGTCTATACATGTCTATTATAGATACAGGGTAACAAAAATTTTATACTAAATTTATTAAGACATCATGAGATTAATTAAAAGACGAGTTAGCTTTGGCCTCTACAACTACAAGAGGTGCTCAAAGTGGTGGCCATTAGCTTCCAGACATTCATGTATTTATCCATACAAGTTTTTCTTTTCCTGGAGTGTGTATACATTTTTTGCAGGACTTTGTCTATACACTAAGTCCCCAACTTATGAACATTTGAGTTATGAATTTCCCCAAATACGAACGGACCACTCGTAGATACGAACAAATCATCATGGTAGTAGCTCATGTGTATTGTACAAAAAAAAAAAAAAAACACTGCGTTGCACCAGATACCAATATTTACAGTTACATACAATATCTTCAGTGAGTAAGTGAATGTATAAAATGTCCAAAGTCTGGTATATTGTATGTGTGTGGGGGTGCGGGAGAAATGAGTCGGCTTTACCAGTTTTAATGAATCACTCCTGTAGCACGATTATAGGAAACGGCTGTCCTGTAAACCTCTCCCGAAGGAGTAATAATTCTAATTTCGGAAAATCCTTAACGAGTCCAACACAACTCAAATGAGAAAAAAATGGCGTCGGTTCAGGTGCACAATAAACACCTTGTAGCGTTGTCCCCCTCCCTCCCTCCCAATCCAATGTGTTCAGTGTGATCTTGTCAGATACCGGTTGGTCAAGTTAGATCCATATTTATATGCATGCAACAAGAAAGTCATGCATTATTTGACTTTTTTTTTAATTTAATGACTTTAAGTGAGAAAAAATCTCACCTTAACCCTACAGCCAACATGTATGTTCAATGTACATATGTACAGTATCAATACTATGAGAGTAAGACCATCACCAAACTATGCTATGCTAAGCACATAGACTGTAATATGTAGTAGCTAACTGAATGCAGAACAACAGAAACAAGATGAACTCAATAACAGTGTTATGCAACACATTCATTTAAATTGTCCTTCCTTCACGCAGGTAAAAGGTCCTGTGTAGGGGAGTCTCTGGCACGTATGGAGCTGTTTATTTTCCTGGTGTCTCTGCTGCAACATTTCACCTTTACCACACCTGGAGGACTTGAGAGCATTGATGCTACTCCTGAAATCAGCGGCTTTGCTAATCTGCCCCACAATTACCAGCTTATCGCTACCCCTCGCTGAACTAGGACTTCAGACCGATAGCAAAGATTTTCTAGCATTAAGGCAAACATTGAAGCCAGACCCAGTATTATAAAAATGTATTACTCTGTCCCCTTCAGTGCACATAAAGATAACATAAGGTCCATTATATGACGAAAAGTACATGGGCACCCTTACCATCACACATAGGCATTTGGGAAGAACTGGAATGATGCCATGCCAAACATTATTTTCTGACCTCACTAATAAGTCAAGCCTATTTTGCTCCGGAATGGGTAAATCCTCACAGCCACACTCAAGAATATAGTGTAAAGCCTTTCTAGAATACAGATGGTCCCAAATTTCCCAGGCCTACCTTACCTTCTTCTGATGTGACTGTTCTCCTACAAGGACCTGTAATTTTTTTCTCAAATTCATTGTCTATAAAAATATTCTTGTATGATTCCCACATAAGGAGCATTAGGTATAATTCTTTTGCCAAACTTTTTTTTTTTTTTTTGAGAACACTGACTAACTTCATAGTAATAAGGCACTAAAAAAGAGAAACAGTGAGGAGAAATTGCAATATATATTGCACATATATAACAGTAGAGTTAGGGACTTATGAATATAAAACTGAAATTAAAATTATTAATTAATTTGTCACACATGACAAAACTATAAACCATTTTACAACAATTTAAACAAATAAGATTTCACTAAAACATGAATTTAACACTAAGGATAAAATTTAGAACAGGAAAATATAAAATAAATCATACAGGGAAATGTAGAAGGGTGTAATGTAGTAAAGTAATATGAATAAATATAGAATAATACTTGTGTATTGTGTACCAAAAATGTATGCTGTGTCGGTCCTGGGCATTCTAGAATTTGTCAGGTTTTGATGGCATATTTGTCCCAATTTGTCATAGGGCAAAGCCTATTTTATAATATTAACTAGATTCGAATGAGTGTGATCGGTCAGGAACCCGCATTCTGTTATCCACAGAATGTACAATTTTATAAAGATGGACATCATTTCCAATAAACCATTACCTGACATAATAATAAATAAAAGGATAACAGATTCTTGTAGGAATTTTCATGTATACAATCATTCAAGGATTTTAAGAGTTTGTGGTTGTCTTTATTGTTATACGGCATTACTGATGCATTCTGGAAAGTGATAGGTTAAAATATGTTGAATGATTTCCTATAACAGCAGCTCTGTCAGTAGGGCAAGCTGCAAAATTACTTATAGATTTCTATTAATGTACATGTTAAAATGCATTATTGTTTATATAGTCTGGTAGCAGCTTAGCTTTTCCATGGGAGTGTAACAAAATTGCAAGGACTGTTAAAATGTAAGTGTTAGCAGCTTCAATTATAACTTAGCTTAGCTGGACCATGTATGTAGATGTTATTCAGGTTCCAGTACCATTTCTGGGCTGCTGTTAGGAATGTAGACCTGACCTCAAACCCAAAATCGTATTCAATCAACTCTGATTGCTGGATAAAATTAAAATTAACACCAGACAACTAGGCATATGATCATTAATACACCACAATGCTTGTTCATACATTGTTTTATTATTTAATACAGTATTAAATGCTCTGTTAATACTAATTAAAATGAAATTTCATTGTTTTAGTGCCGTCTTTCAGAAAATGTATAATTATGTACCTTATGTAAATGATAATCAGTCAGAATTCCTCTGATTATCATTTAGACTGTTTTATGATTCATTGAATTATTTCATTCAAAATATATTTCATTCAATATGTTATTGCTTAATAAATTAGTTTTACCACAAAAATAGGAGCTGTCATGAATTACGCTGGCTGTGGGCTTAGACGCAGAGGTGAACACGCGACAGTCTTTAATAAGAAAACAAAACATGATTAAACAGAAAATTCATCAAACAGGAACTCAAACAGACTAGTAGATAAACAGACTAAGCACTTAAACAGGCTAGTAGCTAAATGGGTTAGGAGACACCCAGGCCTGGAGACACACTCACAGCAAAAGTAACTAAACAGGGGAGACAAACAGACTAAGAGATAAACTAACTTCAAGATTAACAAAAACTAAGGAGACAAACTAATTAGCAAAAGTAACTAAACAAATGCAAACTTAATAAAACAAAAAAAAGCCAACTTTTCAGAACAAATGCAAGACCCCGATCAACAGAACAAACGACTACTTATAACGAAACTAATGAGCTGCCTCGGTTCAGGTGAGCGCTCCCATCACCTGACCAATGTGCATTCTGGGAACTAGTGTTCAACAAACATAAAACTACAAAAAACACAAACAATGAGTCTCTGGGGTGATCCCTGACAGGAACCAACTATGTAAAATTTGTTCATGTATATAAATTTGGTCTCTGTTGAGACTAAAAAAGATATCACAATCAGAATTTTATAACAAAGTCTTCTAAAGGTATACTGTAACAGGGCTTCAAACAAGTTTCATTTTATTGTGATATGCAATTTTAAACATCAGAGTTTAGAATTGAGTTACAAGCATCAAAATATGTTATCTTGAAATTAACACTAAGGGAGAATAAGTATACATTGATCAGCCATGACATTAAGACCACATAACATTAACATTAATTATCAATCATATACCAATAAACTGGTGACAGGCTTATGAGCATCCAAGGTCAGCACATTGATCACCCAAGGGATGCGACAGACAAACAAGTTTGATTGCGTCAGTTTTATTTATTTAGGCACCATTCCATGAGTGCTTAAAATTTAATATAAACTCTGTGACTTTTCAATGTACTATGCATCACCAGAAGTAAGCAAAGTACACACGTCCTTTACCAATACCCTAGATAAAGTATTACTTAAATAAAAGTAGAAGTTCTCCTTTTACACATCTTTAAAGCTTAAAATCATAGCAGAAGAGTTTTTCTCTCTCTCTCTCTCTCTCTCTGTCAGGCAGAAATGCAGTAAAGTAGAAAATAGAGATATTTATTGTAGGATAGAGTGGAGTAAAAGTAAAAAGTTTCCTCAAATAAAACTACTCAAGTACAGAAATGTGAAATACTCCTTAGGGTTTTTGTCCCTTCGGGGTTAGTCCGTCCCACGGGTGATTGGTCCAATCGAATGTGGTTGCGGGGCTTAGCCACGCCTCACGTGGTTCCTCCTTTTGTGCATAAATTAGCCCGGTGTTTCGGCTGTCACGTGTGACCCATCCGGTTGGAGTTTGTAATACTTTTTATAAAG
>JAQMYG010000018.1:14796412-14806731 GCA_030014215.1 Clariallabes teugelsi
TGGTCTGTTTAGCTACTAGCTAGCTTAGCAGCCAATGGGCGTAACAGCTAGTCGACCTAGCCAAGCCTGTCTTGTGTGTGTTTATCCCCTGCATGTATAATCCCTAGTGTTTAGTCCTCTAGTCTGTTTAGTGTGTCTTGTCTCGTCCAGTTTGTATCTCATGTCTGTATTGTATTAGTGTGTGTAATCCCTAGTCTGTTTGTGTTTTATGAGTTCTCTTTTATAGTATGCTCCAATGTTCAAGCCAACTTACTTTGTTCATGTTTTGTTCATACTTGTTTGTTTTATGATTATTAAAGACTCTCTTTTTGTTACACCTCATCCCCCTCTGCGTCTATGCCTCCCCACTCATGCCCACAGTCCAACATCCAACAGTACGTGACAATTTATTGTAATTTTTTTAGTGCCCTTGTTTTATAACAAGGACAGAGAGGTAATAGCAGTATTTTCAACATCAATTTCATTTATTTATTTTTTACTGCATTTGGGTTTGAGTGGTTGCTCTAGGTTGTTGATTTGAGGATCTGAGGATCTGGGTTTAAGTCCCGCTGTCGGTGGGTTGCCACGCCCCATAATACCCAGCCACTGGACGCAGGAAAGGCATCTGGTGTCAAACCTGTGCCAAGTTGTGTGCGGACCGGATGGTCTGCTGTGGCGACCCTTTTACGGGAACAGCTGAAGGAACGTTTTTCAACTATTTAGGCTTCTATATTACTTGTGTCACATAAGTAATTTGTTAGGATAATACCTGATGAAAGAACATGCATCTTTCATTATTAATGATTAAGAAAAATGTGTGAAATTTGCAACCCTACTATCATCTCTATATTTGTTTAATACATTTTCCCCCTAATGTGCATAAACCGTATATTGATGGTGTTAGTGATACATAAACATATATGTCTGATTGTCGTAGGCATGTGTAACCCCAGGAACTACAGCGAGACCCCGCCCACTTCTAAAAGCACAGTGGAGGACCTCCATGCTCCGATTCCGTCACTCTTCAGGGCCCTCACTGACGGAGACACTCCCATCAACATGATGGTGGTGTCATTCCCTGTGGCCGAGGAACTCTCGCACCACGAGAACCTTGTGTCCTTCCTGGAGTCTCTGCAGCAAGAGCATCATAACATCTCACTACCTGGTTCAATCGTCCACGACACTTATGATAAAGGTAGCAGGATGAAAATAAAAATACTTGGATTTGTCATTTGATTTATTCCACTAGCTCTCTCTGTCTCTCTGTGTCTCTGCTTCCATTCTTTCTTACTATGGTTTCTTCTTTTGATTTATTTCTTCTTATTTTTTTCTCCTCTCATTTCTTCTCTTTTGCTTTCCTCTTTTTTCCTTCTCTTTTTATTTTTTCCTGATTTCTTTCCTATTTTTCTTTTTCTTTCATTCCTCTTTTCATCTTTTCACATATTTTTCTTCTTTTTTCTGATTTTGCCTTTTTTTCTAGTACCATGTTTTATTATTACTGATATTGTTGTTTTGTATGTTTTGTTTTTATTTCATTTTTATTGTTGTAAATCATTTCTATTTTTTTATTCTTTTCTTCTTTAGTTTTCTCTTACTTGTATTTACTTCCCCTCACTCTTCTCTCCTGTCTGACAGATAACCTGTGCACGGTGGTGTATTTCGACGAGTGTGTGTCCATACGCCAGTGTAAGCAGTACTGTGAGTCAATGGGAGCGTCAAAGTACCGCTGGTTCCACAACGCGTGCTGTGAGTGCATCGGGCCTGAGTGTGTGGACTACGGCAGCAAGGCGGTCAAATGCATGAACTGTCTCTTCTGATAGTGCTGACTCATAAACACACACACACACACGGTCATATGGGCCTGTGTTTCAGTATCTTATGGTTTAATATTATTACATTCCATCTTTTGTTGCTGATGACGTGTAATATGCCTTTTTTTTTTTTTTTTTTAACAAAAAGTAAATACACTACATGTTACACTGATTTTCTGTTTGTTGATGATCTTTGTACTAATTTATGTGTTTAACCCTTTAATGTTTGTGCAGTGTGGATCATTCTTAGGCACTAGATGGCACTCTTCCTGAGATGGCTGAAATAAAATGTCTATACAATTAAACATCAATGCAGAAGACACTATGGTTTGCAAACATATGAGTATTCTTATGTATATAGACTATCAATCCTTTGCTGTAAGAAACCAGCATATTTTCGAAGGGTGTTCAAATTAAACCGGGACTTGTGATGAAGGCATTAAAACAATTTATATTTACAGAAGACTTCAAGCACAGTCGGTGATGAGACTCTTAGCCTTTTATTCTCATAACTCTCGGTTCCCGGTTAGACTTGAAGGCCCCTTGTACTGTATATGCTTGTATATGTGTTATTTTACAGTTCCAGGAATTAATGCCTCAAACTATTGCTGGTGTTCATGCCATGAGTGAATAAAATTGATCCCACAATAAGCAATATGAAAAACACCATAATGAACAGACCTGAGACTTATTTAAGTTTTCAAAAAGCTTTTAAAGTTTAATAGAGAGCAGAGTTTCCAAAGTTCTCATTTCATTAAAAATATTATAGTTTTTACATGAGTTTAATGTTATTCATGGATTGATGAGCTGACATATTAATCGATAGTGGTGTATTTCAGAAAAGTCTTCAAGGAAAGGATTTTGCACATTTTTGGCTCATTAAAACGTTAAATGTAACCATGTAAAACGTATGGTGTGTCTTTATTAATGAATTCATCAATCCATAGTCTATATCACTTATCCTAAACAGAGTCCCAGGGAGCCTATTCAAGGAGATTTGGGGCACAAAGTGGGGTACACCCTGGACAGGGTGCCAATCCATCGCAGAATGAATGCACATAGACCCAAGGTGGGAATCGAATCTTTGACTCTGGAAGTGCCCAGGCGGCACGGTGGAATAGAAGTTAGCACTGTGGTCTCGCACCTCTAGAGTCAAGGGTTCAATTCCCACATTGGGTGTGTGTGCATCCATCCTGCAATCTAAAGTCTCCTGGCCCCGCCGTGACCCTGTACGGGATAAGATGTATAAATGAACAAACCTCTCCTTAGTTATTTTCCTATGGCAGCATGCCTGTGAGGGGTGTTTTATTTCTTTAAACCTCCTAAACATTTTATATGGCTAATTAAGCCAAAATTGCATCATTTAATAAAAAAGAAATTTACTGTAATGGGTTATCATTGTTGTCTTTTTTGGTGGCTTAGTGGTTAGCATTGCCGCCTTGCACCTCCAGGTCCTGGGTTCGATTCCCATGTTGGGTCTGTGTGCATGGAGTTTGCATGTTCTCTTGGTGCTTTGTGGGTTTCCTCCGATAGTGCAAAGACATGCAGATTAGGTTAATTGGTGTTTCCAACTTGGCTTCCACGGTCTCTAGTTGGACTACAGAGGTTCATGGATGGAAAGAATTTTGCTAATAAAAAAAAAACCAGACAGTATCTACAATTGACTCATTTTGCTAAATAAATTGGTCTGAATTTGTGTGCGTGCGTGTGCTACTACACTACAAATTACAATGCCCTTACCATGCTCTCCACAGAAGACTGATTTCACTGATCATTTGATGGACTTGATAGAAAGTAAAGAATCAGATGCATTAAATCATTCAGCAAACACATTAAAACAGAAGGAATTGACTCTGCAGTAGGAATATGGACAGAATAAATGACTCATCAAAAACATAACGAGCAATGATACGACTCAGCAAAAGTCATATTTTCACATTAAATGATTTTTCAATAGAAATATTAAATAATTCAGCAAATTCCTTGACTGGTTTAATGATTCAGCAAAGACAAATAGACAAAGCAAATCATTCAGTAAATGAATAGACAGATCAAATGATTCACCAAACCTATATGAATAAAATAAAAAATAAATCAAGCATGTATAACTGTACATAATTCCCTGAGCATACGAGAGATTAAATGATTCAGCCACTTATGGATGGCGGCACAGTGGCTTAGTGTTTAGCTCTGGGTCCAGGGTCAGGGTTCAATTCCCGCCTCTGTGTGCATGGAGTTTGCATGTTCTCCCCGTACTTGTTGGGTTTCTTCCAGGTGCTCCGGTTTCCTTCCACAGTCCAAAGGCAGGCAGGTTAGGTGTTCCCAAATTGCCCGTAGTGTGTGGGAATGACACTTGGGCATTGAGCTGGCAACCAGGCCTCTTAAATAACTGTAACTGCCACAGAAATGGCGGATAGATCTCCAGGATGGGGAGTCTCCGTCGCCCAATGTGCCAGAGATCACATGGCCGGACCAAAATACAAAAAGATTAAAAAAATAAAAAATGTAAGAACAAATTAAGTGACTAAGTAAACAAGTATGGACAGATTAAATGATTCAAATACATCAAGCATAGACAGATTAAACAGTTCTGCAAACATACTGTGTATAGACATTAAATGATGTAAAGACAGATTACATGATACCATACTAGGACAAAGTAAACGATTCAGAAAACATATCAATAGACTAAATGACTCGACATTAAAATATGAACAGATTAAATGATTCTGAAAACATTACAAAAAAATTCCCAGTCTACCTAATGTGGAATTTATAAATTATACTTGAAAGCATAAATGTTAAATTCAAGGGGTATCATTGGACCACTACTGATGTACAATTTTCTAAAAAAATAAAAATAAAAAAAAAAGCTCATTAAGATCTATTGCACACACCTTTTATGGTAAAAATACACACAAAAAGGAATGTACATTCTGGTACCTTTCCTTTCTGAAAGCTATGAATGTTTCTATTGGGGAGAAGAGAATATTATAGTAAGTAGCACAGCTCCATCTTCAGGCCTGATTTGGAGCTTCTGTTCCTTATTTCTTACTTTATGTTTCTATTACAGTTGATGTGCTTTGCTTTTGGTTGCTTGTTAAAACTCACTGGTTTCATCACTAGAAACTGGCTATGTAAAGTTCAGTGAATGACTTATGTATTTATAAATTTTATTTATTTTAAGCATTTTAAGAAATTGTTTACAT
The DNA here is from genome assembly GCA_030014215.1 of Clariallabes teugelsi. Classification (NCBI taxonomy): domain Eukaryota; kingdom Metazoa; phylum Chordata; class Actinopteri; order Siluriformes; family Clariidae; genus Clariallabes; species Clariallabes teugelsi. Next base: position 14,801,412 of record JAQMYG010000018.1, read on the forward strand.
TTATTTATTTGCCTTTTTGATTTTGTTTGCCTTTTTGATTTTTGGTGCGTTTCTTCCAGGTACTCCAGACCTGGAGCCTCACGACCCTGTATACAGGACAGGGCCTAGAGTCTATCCCAGGAGACTTAGGGCACAAGTCAGGGTACACCCTTGATGGGGCACACACACATACACACACTCACACACTTATTCACACACTACAGGCAATTGGGGAATGCCAGTTAGCCTAATCTGCATGTTGTTGGACTGTGGAAGGAAACCAGAGTACCTGGAGCAAACCCGTCAAAAAGCAAAAAGGCAAACAAAACCAAAAAGATAAATAAATAAATGTAAATGATTTATTAAAATACTTAAATGAAATACATTTATAAATACAACAGTTATCCATTGAACTTTACATAGTCATTTTCTAATGTTGAAACCAGGGAGCCAATCCCACAAGGCAGGGTACACCTTGGATGGGGCACACATACACACACACACTCATTCACAAACTACAGGCAATTTGGGGATGCCAGTTAGCCCAATCTACATTTCTTTGGACTGTTAAAGTAAACTGGAGCTCCTGGAGGAAACCCACCAAGCACGGGGAGGACCTGCAACAGCCTGGGAATAGAACCCAGACCCTGGCGGTGCAAGGCAATCAAATTGATTAAAAAAAAAAAAAAACATTAATGCTGGTTGTGATAAAAAGATGTCAGAAAAGACAGTGCATCACTGTTATGGTGGCAAAAAAGTGGGGACCTACTCAATATTAGGCAGGTGGTCATAATATTCTGGCTGATCATTGTATAGGGTCTAGTACAGGGTCTAGTACAGGGGGGACAGGGGCACTTGTGGGGAGAGGTTATCCCCACTTATGTGTTGTGACGTCATTGGTTACCCCATTTGGTGAAATTAACCCTATAGTGACGCCACTGATGTTTTTGTTTGTTTGTTTGTTTTTGTTTCAGTATTTGTTTAAAAGCACGGTACAGATTATTACTACTGCTTGCTCCGCTCTCTCTCTCTCTCTCACGCCTCGCGCTCAGGCGGTTTGTCCCTGCCGGGGACCCGTACACGCGCTGTGTCTCTGCTAGTCCCGCTGTAGTGAATCCGAAGATGGCGGAAGCTCCTTTACAGACCTGCCGGTATTTCTGCCACAGATGTTCTGAAGAGATTAGCCCTCGGCTCCCTGTAAGTCGTACGCCTCAAAAAGGAGGCCATATCATTGACGTTGGGTGTGTTTGTTATTTTAAAGAAACGTTATTTTGCTTGGAATCGTGACTAGTTTAGGCTCGACTATCCGCTAGTTAGCATAGCTCCCAGCTAAGAGAACTAACGTTAGTTATTAGCCTGTCGCACACAGCCGCGTCTGCTGGTTTTGTTTGAGAGATGTGGCTGGTTAGCTAGTTGCTAATTAGTGCGTAATAGTCTAGCGTTCTTTTAGAGTATTAAACTAATGCTAGCTAACCGGCTAAATGGATTTTATTAGAAGTTAGCTAGCTGACAGCCTGCACAGAAATCCGAGGTGATGTTATTTGGGTTAACTGGCTCGTTTTCACTGTGGTTTAGTAGCTTATTACTGATGTTTTTTGAGAATATTGTGTTTAATTATCTAATAAATGTGTTTCTATATGAATAAGCCTTCTTGCTTTCAAGTATTATGATTATTAATCTGTCGGTCTGGTGCTTAACCCCATTCAGTCTCTTGGTGAAACATATGTATTTAGTGTCATTTACAGTAAGTAAAGCTTCAAATTTATTAACTAGCAGATTTCCCAGTTCCAGTCTGTCAATGTCACCTGTCCACGCTTAACACTTTTCTGTCACCAGGACTAATATTGCTTTCGTGATCTGTTTATATTTCATCCAATATGGCAGCTGATCAAAAGAGTTTTCCATTTCCAGAAAGTTCTAAGGGTCATGTTTGCATGCAGTCATCTATCTCTTACAGGCATGCAGTGAAGTGAGATTTTGCGCATTTTTAAAGATCCTGGAATCTCAATCAGTGTTTGTTCTGTTGCTTGATTGCTTTTCATAAGACTAACAATGTCCTTAGTGTACAGTGACCCATTATTGTACAGATCCTCCAGAACCCTCTGTGTATGCGTCTACTGTTACAGTACAATATCTACAGTACTGTGCCAAACTCTTATTCGTATTATCTTCAGTACAAATGTTGTTATATATATTTTATAGTTATAGTTATAAGTATGTTCGCATTATTTTGTTCAAAACCATTCAGTATTTCCAAACATGACTTAAAAATGAATAATCATCGACCATTAGAGGAGATTATTTGCATGCTTGTAAAGAAAGCAACATATTACATGACAGACCAGTTTTCAGATGGGGAACAAAATAATTATACTTTAGGCTTCTGGGTTTTGCATGACAATAGAAAGAAGCAAGTGCAGCGTAGTTGCTCATATTCTCCAGCACACTCAGTAAAAGATAACAGCTGCTTTACTGAAACTACACAAATCTGTATCTGACACTACTGATTATTTTTCACACCAAATATTCACTGTGGTCATTTTCTTACTCTCTACTGCTCTTTATAGATTTTTTTTGTTCGTGTAGAAATGTTTTCAAAGGCATTTCATTTTTATGTTTTTTTTGTATGTGCCCAACACCTTTGCACAGTACTGTAAGTAAAGCAGCTGTTATGTTTTACTGAGCGTGCTGGAGAATGAGTTCTTCTGGTAACCTTTTCACGCTTCTTTCTATTTTCATGTGAAAACCCAGGATCCTACATTAGTTTTTTTTTTTTTTTTTCAGTCTGAAAACTGTTCTGTCATGTAATATAGGTATGCACATATTTTTCTGCATTATTTATTTATTACATGTTAACATATATTTGGAAATTGTGAATGGTTTTGTACATAATTCACCTTTTTCCGCATTAGCTCCCGCACAACACAAGCTTGTTCCCTGTGGTTCTTACCGCTGTTATATGAACAGCTGATCATGAAATGTTAACAAGTATGCTACTGCATTGCCACTTATATAAAATATATATACGCTCATTTACCACATCATTTTTTATTGTAATAAATAAGTGGTAGCCTATAAAGACCACTCTTCTGGTTAGATGCTAACTGCATTTTATTATCTTAGTACATGTACTTTGCACAATGACAAAGTTGAATCTAATCTAATCTAGTTTGTGTGGGAAGGTCACATTTTGGATGCTTTCAGCAGTTGGGTGTAGCTGGCCTAAACCTCACTGACAATGCTATGTGACCCGAGCAACCACATTTTGCCAGCTTGCTGAAATGTGCTTATAATTTGTTTAGGATTACACCTGTCCGCGATGTGATTCTGGCTTCATTGAGGAGTTACCAGAAAGAAGGTATGTTCATCATTTATATAAATAATAAAAAAAAAAAAAACTGGTTTCTACCATGTTTGCTAAATGACTACCAAAACCTTGCCATTGTTTGCTTTCTGTACAGAAATTACTTGAATGTCTAACTTGGGGTGCACATGGGGCTTTTTTTTCTAAGAAATTTCTAACTTCCTAAGAAATTCTGACTGATCCCATGCACCAATCCCACCTGTTCCTGCAAGCATTTTCATGGATCCCTTTTCCCTCCTGGAGAAAAGTGGACTAATTCCACTCCACTCTGGCAGAAGTTCCACCGATTCCTCCCACTCACTGTTTTACTGCTCTCGCATACAGTACCAGTCAAACGTTTGAAAAACATCTTCTAATTCCATGGTCTCTCCTGATTTATATTTCTGTTTACATTGTAAAACGATACTGAAGACACCTAAAATATTCAATAATTTCCTATGAACATATCGGGATGTGTCTGCTACTTATACTCTGTAAAGCATTCATAACGGCCCTAATCCAAGGTGCTGTTAAATTGTAATTTTTTTTAAGGCTTTTGACTGGTACTGCTACTGAACGTGTCTCCAATCCCTCCCACTCAGTAATATTTTACCTATTCCACTTACTCCTACAGAATGTTTCAGCAGTCCCACCTACTCCTATGGAAGTTGAACCAATCCCATCAACTTCTGCACAATTTTCACTAATCCGACTCTGGAAGGTTTTATTAATCCCACCAACTCTCGCAACAAGGCCCACCAATCCCACTCACTCCCTTTGTAGCATGGACTAATCCCGCTCACTCCTTCAGAAAGTTTCACACCTCCAATTCTTCCCACTTCTGCAGAAAATTTTTACATTAAGTATTAATTTGGTTGTTTCTGTTTGCAGTACAGAGACCAGTTCCACATCCACATCATCCACCAGCGCTCCAAACCGTCATCCATTTGAGGTGAGTGAGCAGACCTCCTCCAGCGAACTGTTTGGTCTAGCCTTCAGCTTGCATTTGCTGTCGGTTGTTCACTAACCAAAAACAATATGAGTATGCTAAACATTAATGGTACTTCTTGTTCTAGTGTCGATGCAGTAAGTATTATTCCGTAACCCCACTCGCACCCGAAATGATTTTTGGAAAAATGGCTTACATTTTGTATCTAGGCACGCTAGACTAGTGCTTCCAGTAAAACCATGGCAGCTGGTAGTATACTAAAGATAGAAACAGCAATTACCAGGCAGCATAGCGCAAGTTGAGGGAGGTGAGTTAAAAAATCACTTGCGTGTGAAAGCGAAGTTAGGTTTGGTTAGGACCAAGGAACTTGCGTGAAACTCACGTGTTCAAAAAAGAGCAAAATCAAGTGAATCATCTAATAGTCGCCTTGCTGTTTTTTCAGAATGCGGACCAGACCCTGCTTACATTACCACACCCGTACGGCCAACTGGCTCTGAGTATCTTCGGCGAGGGAATTGATCTCCAGACGGGCATGTCACCCGAGGACTGGCGCGACGGTGAGAACCGACGGGATCGGGAGATGCCATCACGCCAACGCTACGGGGCGAGACAACCTCAGGGACGACACGGTCCCCGGAGACAAACTCCACGGCCCGAAACAGTGCACACTTTAGAGGGGTGAGGAGAGGATCGGACAGGGCGGTTATTTCCAAGCAGTGGCAATTTTAGAGCAGTGACAGCATATATATATACAGTGCATCTGGAAAGTATTCACAGGGCATCACTTTTTCCGCATTTTGTAAATTGATCTCAGGCGCATCCTGTTTCCCCTGACCATCCTTGAGATGTCTCTGCAGCTTAATTGGAGTCCACCTGTGGTAAATTCAGTTGATTCGACATGATTTGGAAAGGCACATATCTGTCTATATAAGGTCCCACAGTTGACAGTTCATGTCAGAGCACAAACCAAGCCATGAAGTCAAAGGAATTGTCTGTAGACCTCCGAGACAGGATTGTCTCAAGGCACAAATCTGGGGAAGGTTACAGAA
>JAQMYG010000018.1:14810846-14826433 GCA_030014215.1 Clariallabes teugelsi
TAATATCTAAAGCTATGTGATTTAATCGATTATGTATTTTAATTGGGATTTTGTTGCTAGATTAATTGAATAGAGGGATCAGTTATCGATTCAGAATCGATTAACCCTTTTAAAAATTATTTAGCAACATTTACAAATATAAACTCTGACAAATTTCTGAAAATTTTATTACAGATTTCACAGAACCTAGAAACTGCTTGCATCTTTTGAAAAATAACTTTTTTTTTTTTTTTTTTTTAAATAAGAAGCCGCCTTCTTTTGAATTTATGGACTGTTGGTGCACTATCACCATCTAGTGGACTGGAGTGTGGAGAAGGAAACGATTGTGGCGGATGAGACATGACGTTTAAACAATCAGCACAATTTAGACAGAATTTCTTAAAACTTTAGAGCCCGTAAGAAATTTAGCTGTATGAGACAAATCAGACAGTAAACTTTAGTGCTATTGAAATGAATTAAATTGAAAATTGCACTGTCTAGAATAAAAAAAATTATTTAGGTCTACCTCTGTTAATTACAGGGTTATTCTTAAATTGCACTGATGGCCAAAATGCACTGATGCTAAACAACCCAAGTTAAAAGCATGTATTACTATTCAGTACTGTTGTAAAGAAGTTTATTTTGCAAATTACAGCCCAGTTTATATTTTTTAAAGAAATAGTCACTCTTTTCATTTCATGTTGCTGTATAATCCTGCACATTCATAATCTTACATTTTATTAATGAGATGTTTTTAGTTTTAAAATAAGGACCCCTGAATAGACACATAGTTGTTCTCACTACTCATTTTGTGTCTCTCTTGTTTGTTTTGTTTCCTCCACAGCATGACACGTGTCCAGTGTGCAGGAAGAGCTTGAGCGGCCAGAACACAGCCACAGATCCCCCTGGCTTATCAGGAATTAACTTCTCATCTTCATCATCATCTTCCTCCTCCAGTTCCCCTAGTAACGAGAACGATGCCAATAATTCCTAAAATACCCCACAACCCATCCACATGCGTACACACACACACACACACACACACACACACACACACATGCACACAAACACGCACAGAAACAACAGCCCTTAACATTTTATTGTCTCAGTCAGAGAGGGCGTGGCCAATCCTGTTAAAGCTCAAGCCCTCACACCAGTCTGAATAATGCAACCGTGAAGAACCAGGATTGTTCTAGATCACTAGTGGACAAACTGTGGCCCACAGGTCACATACGGCCAGTTAGGCTGGACTCACATTGACGGTCGCACATGAATGTGCTGAACATGAAGCTGCAGGCTATTTTACATTTTTAAGAACGTTTGGAGCGTTTGTATAGTTTTTAACGCTTTCATTTAGCGCCATACAGCCTCCACTTTCCACTCATCCTCAGCCAGGCTAATACTTTACTTATTTGATTTCATTTTTCCACACACACAGCTGAATAGTTCAGTGCAGATGTTTTATTTTTATTCTTTTAACTTATTTTAAGTTAAATAATATTTTTTTTTTGTAAATCATAATAAATGAAAAATCAGGAAATTAGAATGATGAAAAGAAAATTTTGTATCATGAATAGTCACACTTTCACTATAGTGGTTCTGCTAAAGGATTTTATCATGACACATTTAAGTAGGCTTTTTTAAAATATATATATTTTGCCTTTGAATTTTTTAATCAGATCGGTCTATAAGTGGTGAATAGTTTTGTATAATGCCAGCTTTGAGCGTGGCCTCAGCTGTACTTTTCATCACAGGTTTATACTAATGGGCTATTGTTCTTAAGCTGTCTTTGAGTCAAAACTCAGAAAAGAAAAAGCAGTGCAAGGACCCCCCTCAACTCAGACATTCACTTGGGGAAACATGGGAAGGTCAAATCAACATCCCTGTTCACAGCATCAACAGTAAACAGAGATACAAAGCTATATGGGAAAGATCCATTTGTTCATGAAACGTATACAAATGTTGAAAGCCATCAAATTGACTTTATTCTCGAGACAAATATCAAGCAACGTTTATTTCCCCACTCTATTGATGCTGAAAGAAGCCCCTCAATACAGCGAATCAACGGATGATCTGCATGGAAAATTCCACCATCAATTCTCTTGATTTTGAAAAAAATAAAAATTGAGAAGTCACTTCAGCTGGTGTCATGTCCCCGGTCACTGGACATCTGAAACAGTGCCACAAGAGTTGCAATTGGAACTGATAGTGTGAATCGCTCTTAAAGGAGAAACGTAACTCCCTGAAACTGGAAAAGTTTTATGCTTCGTTAAACGAATCCAAGTTTCCAAGCATCCGGGATATGGCACAGAAGATACCAGTGGTGTTTTCCTCTACCTTTGTGTGTGTTTGTGTGTGAGCAGATTCAGTGTGATATACATCAACAAAGCATGCCACTTATCCTACATTTTAAAACTCACCCTGGCCCCTTAAGTGGCCAATAAGTTTGCCCACCCCTGTTCTAGATTGTTCTTGCACTCCAGTTCAGACTCGGTTCTGCTGTTACTGAGAATGAGGTGAGGGCTGAGCTGAAACCTGATCGACTAGAATACACCCTTTAAGGCCAACACCCTATTAACTTCATCTTCATCATCATTATCATCAATCCTTATCATCTGACTTCCTGGAGCAAGCGCCAAAGGACACGTTTAGAAGCAGAGGAGAGAAACCACATTCACACATGCACTCACCACCACCGTCATCTGTATTTAATTTTTGAACTGGAGCATGATCGTTCCTCTTTTTTTCTTTCTTTTTTTTTTATTATTTTTTTTAACAAATACGACAAGCAGTCCTGTACAAACAGGGATGGGATTTTAAGTCAAAACCTGACTGTGGGGTTGCAAATAAAGGGTAGGAAAAAAAAGGGATGAACGATGTTAGATGTGTAATGAACTCTTGCAGATACACACATTGTCACGCCTAACCAATTACAGGATTTGAATGTCATTTAAATAGAGACCGTCTCATTCCCATAAAGAGGAAAAAACATCAACTAGAACTTTTTTTTTTTTTGCTTTAGGTTTTATTAAAATGAATTTTTAAATTTCATATGTCAATGGCCAAGAGGTGTGCTCTGTGTTTACACATACAGTATAATGATATTTATTGAGGTGGAAAGTGAAAAAAAACAAGAGGCAAGTGAAGAACATCACTCTCAGGTTCGTGTGAAGTATTTGTTTGCAAAATGTTTAGTTCCCAGGTTTCCTGAATAGAACAATGAACATAAATGTGTGTGAATTCAGCTGGTAGTATACTGTATCTCATAATACACCTTTTTAAAAAGGACAGGAAAATGAAATCACAGCTGAAATCTCCAACATTTATACTAATAATTAGAAAAGATTAAACAAAATGTGAAGTCGTAAAGTAGAATAACTATACGGAGTAACAATATCAAAGGTTGCATTTTGTAAAATATGAGTGGTGAGTCAAGAATTATTCGTACTCTGGTTGTAGAATTTATTTTAATTAACTTTTGGAAAAGTCAAATGCATTATATTTAACATAATCTGCTTGCTTTTCAATACACTGTCCATCTGTCAACAAGCCTTTGTATTCCCTTATTTTAAAAAAATGTTTTAGGCTGAGCTGCGAGCCATGCTTTCTTTACTAATCGTCATCGTCGTAGGGCTGCTTACAGGGTGGATGCTTTAACACCTCAAAACAAACGTTTTTGTAGAGTGTTGACAGTAGAGATGGGAATCGCTAGTCTTCTCCTGATACGATACTGTCATGATCCTACATGGCAATAAATTATATACGAGTTTAACATTTAACTCTAAATTAAGCAAGAATAGCTACATTTTTACTTGGCAGCACATATCTTATATCATTTCTCACAATTATTAGATCAGAAGGTTGGCGGTTCGAGCCCCAGCTCTGCCAGGTTGCCACTGAATCAAGGACCCTTGAGCGAGGCCCTTAACCCCTTCCAGGGCAGCTGTATAATGACTGAACCTGCGCTCTGACCACAGCCTATGAACCAGAAGCTGGGATATGGAATTTTACTGTGCACTAATGTATATGTATGTATATAAGGATAAACAAACTTATAAAAACAATTATCCTACCACATGGGATGATGTGTAAATAGTTCAGAGTGCACCACCTATAGGATTATAAAGAAATGGCAGTTTTACCTCCTCAGACACCTCCAAAGTCTTAAAACCCAACTTGACAATCACGGCACGGACAATCAGCACATGTGACTTCTAACACACATGATTTTTGACTAATTTATGCTCACTGTGTTTTGAGACTTGTGTCAAATGTGTGTAATGGGTGGATCTGAGGCTCATTTGCTCACAGAATTCAGAGGAATAGGCAGGTTTGATGGTTTTAAAGCACATGGTTTTGATAGTTTTATACTTTTTCTTTTGCGACACTTGGAAGCTTCTGTGCTCGGTAAAGAATTGTTTATATCCAATCACTGCACACGGCCAATCAAACTGAAGACCAGCCAATTCTGATCACTGACTGATCTACTGGTTCATCTCTATTGTAAACATATTATTATATTATATATATTATTATTATATTATATTATACAGTTTTTAAAAAATCTATTTTGGAGTTCGTGTGGTTTTGCCACATAGAATCGCAATTCATAACTGATTTGTTTTCCACCATCTCCAGTTGCCAGTGTGGGCTGAAGTTTGCGAATGTGAGACCACATTGTCCTTGGATAATATTCTTCTCCGTTTAACCCGAAGTTTAGTCTTTGGTTCTTCAATAAGCATCCCACAGTAACAAGCACTTTTGATTGTTGAACCTTTTTCCTGATAATGTTCCAGTACTGGCTCTTGAGAATCGCAGAAAACTGTAGATAATTTTCCAACTGATGTTTGACTTTTGAACTTTTTCTTGGATGGCGATTGAGGATGTTTCCACTCCATACTTAGAGTATTGTTTAAAATTTTGTTTGCAGATATTGCTTCTGTTTATGCTCTTCTGCGAGTTGTTTTGGCAAGAGGTACACCCTCAGACCCCCAAAAAAACGAATCACAAGTGGTGCATCCATTTTTGCTCGCACTGCAGCAAGGAAAGTGCTAATAAGACAGTGTGGTAAAAAAAAAAAGTTGCAATATAACCAGAGTGCGGATCATTTTTGACTCACCCTCGTAAACATAAATTAGGAATCAAGTAAAAATTTTAAGTTAAAGATATTTTAACTTCCATGGCCAGGAAACTTTCCAGACCTTAATCCCATTGAGAACTTTCGGTCAGTCCTCAAGAGGCCATCAGCCATCAGTCAGGATGTGGCCCAGAAGTTGATTGACAGCACGCCAGGGTGAATTGCAAAGGTCTTGAAAAAAAAGTGTCAACATTGCAAATATTGACTCTTTGCATGTATATCTTTATGTAATGTAACTTCATGGCTCTTATGAAACGCTTGTAGCTATACTTTAGTATATCATAGTAACATCTGACAAAAAGATCTTAAAACACTGTAGCAGCAGACTTCATGAAAATGTATATGTGTCATTATCAAAACTTTTGATAAATAGATTCAGTATAGATATCAGTGTTAGCTATTAAATAAGAGCAGTATAATTCGAGCATCTTACTGATTGGAATTTGATATAGTGTAAAGGAAACTTAAAGCATATAAACATGCAGAACTCCTACAGTATTCCTGAATACTAACTACATTCTTGCAGTTTTAATATAACCAGAGTGTGGATCATTTTTAACTCACCCTCATAAACATAAACTAGGAATCAAGTTTTTTTTTTAAAGATGTTTTGCACAGTGTCGTGTACCGCTTTCTAAAAAGGCTTAATGTTGTCTTGGTGCCAAAAGGAATGAACAAGTGCCTTTTTGTGACTTGACATTTAGGACACAGATCTGGTCTGTTTGGCAACATTCTGTGTATCGGCACTGGGGTTTAGTAAATTCTATAAATAAACTTGTAAATAATCTCATGTCCAGTAACAGAGGTACTGTTAGAATGCACTCTTTTCCACCAATCTGTCTCACCACCAAACACCAAAAAAAAAAATGCTTCAGGTCTCTTTCCCAAATGCCCCGTGAACCTGTTAAGGATGAAGGGTATATGTTTAATACTGCTTTGTATAGATACTCGAGCAGTTGCTCAACCTCAGAAACATACAAATCTCAAAAGTGATTTCTTAGTGAGTGTCTTAGTGAGTGAGATAGTGCCAGATCTATAAAAATTCTGAATTTGGTAATTTATGCTGACTTTGCAGGTCTGAAAATGACAAAATTTTGATAGATGAATCGAGTAATCCTCTATTTATTCCACTTTGAGAAACCCATTTAACCAGCATTCCTAATACTAATAATAATTCTAATTAACATCAAATGTTTTATCTTTATAAAGTGAAAAAGCCAGTAATTCAACACAAAAAGAGGTCAGTTTTACTTCTACACCCACTCAACATACATACAGTATATTTAATCTGAGTAACACACACACACACACACACACACACACACACACACATGTTGAACTTTGCGGCTTGAAACGCTGAGGTAAAAAATGGTGGGATGTTGATGTCCTATGTTCATAGACTAAGCAAAATACAAATATTTTTATAGTAGCTTTACAGATTACAAAACAATTATCATTTAACAAAGAAAGATATCTAATCATTAATATGTGATGTTTTCTGTAAAGAGATTTTTGCTATTTATGAACTTTTAAGTGAATCTTAAGGTTTACCACCATGAGAAGTTCTTGAATCTTTGTCTGCTTTATTTCAGAGAAAATGAAGGAAGCACAACTTAAAAAGATGACAGGCTTGTTTATCAGATGTTCTACTCTAAATGGGTCAGAATTTACAAGGTCATAAATAAATTGACAAATTGCTATAAGGTAAAGAAAACACCTAGTTCAGTATTTTCCTCTGACAGCTTGTACTTTATTTTACCTAGTGCTACTCAATTATATCATTTCCAGTTTAAACAAAATCATTTTTGCACCGCTATACATAAACAGACGTGTTGTTATGCGCTCCTTGACAGCTGTGTGAGAAATAGTCTGCGTTGCCTTATCAGCTCTCCTCTAGCTGGCTCTTCTTGTGACCCATTTTTAGCTCTCGTATCTTTGTGTTTGACGTCTTCAGTTTCACCGCACGCAGGGGTCTAAGACCAAGAACTGTTTTATAAAGACGTATTTTCCAAACGGTTTCTTCCTGTTGCCGTCTCAGGGAGTTTTCTTTGCCACCGTAACCCCTGTTTGCTCATCAGGGAGAAACTGAGCATTATAATGTATACTTGTTTCCTTACACATTTCAAACTTATTTCCATAGCTGTATAGCTGCTTTGTGGCAGTGACCATAGTTAAAAGCGTTCTATACGCAATATATAATTGAATTGAATTGACCACAGCATTGTTCGGTGAATTACAAAATGGTCTAATCGGCTTTTTTTTTTAAACTTTGAACATTAAGCTTGTGTTTTTTGAATATCTCTAAATTCAACGCTGTACTTAATCAAACGTTAATCCTTAAAATGTCAAACAAACAAGCTACTAAACATCCAAATAAATAACCAGCATCTTCATAGGTTTAATTAACAAATACAATCTATTGTACCAGGTTAAATAAAGATCTATATATTATGTAAATTTTTGACTTGAGCACTTATAAATATTGCAGCCAGAAAGCAAAAAAGAAAGAAAAAGAAGTAGATTATATACCAGATAATATGGTGCTACCGTCAGACCTGTGTCATGCCAACAGTAAAGCAACCTGAGACCACTGATGTGTGCGGTTGCTTCTCAGCCAAGGAAGTGGGCTTACTTTCAATTTTGCTCAAGAACACAGCCATGAATAAAGAATGGTGCAGAAATATCCTCTGAGGGCCAACTTCTCCCAACCATCCAAGAACAGTTTGGTGACAAACAATGGCTTTTCTAGCATGATGGAGCACCTTGCCATAAGTGGCTCTGAGAACAAAACATTGAAATTTTGGGTCCATGGCCAGGAAACTTTCCAGACCTTAATCACATTGGGAACTTGTGGTCAATCCTCAAGATGTGGGTGGACAAACAAAAACCCACAAATTCTGACACTCTCCAAGCATTGATTATGCAAGAATGGGCTGCGCCGGTCAGAATGTGGCCCGGAAGTTGATTGACAGCACGACAGGGTGAATTGCAGAGGTCTTGAAAAAGAAGGGGAAATATTGACTCTTTGCATAAACTTTATGTAATGTAACTTCATGACTCTTATGAAATGCTTGTAATTATACTTCAGTATACCTTAGTAACATCTGACAAAAAGATCTAAAAACACAGTCTGTAGCAGCAGACTTCGTGAAAAAGTGTCATTCTCAAAACTTTTGAGATTCAGTATAACTATCAGTGTTAGTTACAAAATGGATATAAAACTTATTTAAAAAAAGGATATGAAAAAGCAGAACTCCTACAGTATTCCTGAATACTAACTACATTCTTGTCTCTTTGAATGCTAAACAGCAGTTTCTGGTGTTGGATTTTTGTCTTTTTCTGGAGTTTTCTAGTTTTTTTCCCCCACTAGGTGCCCACACACACACACACACACATATACACAGACACACAAAGAGCGAGTGTTGCCGCTGTACTAATGAGCCCCCTGTGTTCTGAAACCCTCTGGAGTACTCCATGACTCATTCCTCTTCTTCAGTCTGGGAGGCTCGAAGGTCAAACGTGGCTTGTGGAGAAAATCTACAGGAGATTATCTCACTCATTATCCCATTACATGTTTGTAATGTGTGATAACAGGGTGCTCGGGGTTGATACTTCAAGCTCTGTGGCACTGCTTTCTCGGCTTCCCGTGACAGATGTGTAACTGACATGCTGCTTTAAAGCTTTTAGCTCGTTTATGTATTAATCATGCAGGGTGATTATAATAAGTGAAGGATGCTGTTACAGGAAAATCATTAAGACGGGTCGTGACACGGCCGATACAAAGCTAAATTGTTGCTAATAACATAACGTTGATTATTTTGCAAAGTCTTCCAACAGGTACATTATGTTTTCAGGTTGTCTGTGCGTCCACCTAAGATTCTCTTCAGCGCAATAGCTCAGGTACACCGCTCATCCATCACATTTTTGGGGTGCATCAAGCAAAGAAAGTAGATTTGAAAAGACTGGAACTTGGTTAAGACCCTTGAACATATTAGTGTTACCTGGAAGGATAGTGCTGAACTGTTTAAAAGAAATTTAGTTGAAAAATTTTTTTTGGAAAAACTTCGAAACGTGTTTTTCCAAACGTGATTTACCCTATTCAAGAGAGATGTGTGTGTGTCAGGGTAAGAAGGGAAGTGCATGAAGCGATACACCCATCATGCATGTGCCCACTGTACAAGCCTCTGGAGATCTTGGGTTGGAGATCTGGAGCTTCAGTTGGTCAGGTCTAGACTCAGCAATGTTATGAGGCACTAAAATAAGTCAGCTGATGACCTGGATGCACTGAATGACCAGGATATACCATCATTGGAATTTTTCTTCCCTGATTGAACAGGCATATTCCCGCTGTGAGAGCGTTGCTGAGAGCATGAGGAATCATTTTCACACATGAACTGGACAACACTGTGTGGCCAAAGGTGATTGAATGAAATCCTATAGTTGTGGCCTTTTTTTTTTGGGCCAGATAGTGTATATCTCAAGAATGTTTACATGATTTAAATGGAATTATTCCTAGAACCAGCAGGGTTAAATTCACAGCAAGGTCTAATATGTAAATTACACTCTGAACGTACTGGAACAGCAAGAACGCTAAAGTCATTTGGATTTCAAATCAAACAATAAATGTGAATTTATTAATGATTATAGATCATGAAATGCTTTCGTTCCCTGATATTTGAAAAAAAGAATTAGAAAGTACAATGTGGCATGTTATGTTTAAACCCACCCACTTTTTGTGATGAAAAATATTGGAACTTGACTTGATTATTTGCTTAACAAATAAATAGCTCTACTGAATGTGTTTACTCTCGGTTTTTTCGCCTGGGTTTTGTTGTTACAAATAATAAACCATTGTGAAGTCCAGAGAGCTGTCTATGGGAGAAATGCAAGCCTTGTTGAAATTGAGACAAGAGTGAAAATTGTCCAGAGCCATTGCACAGGCATTGGTCATAGCCAACACAACAATTTGGGATGTTCTGAAAAAGAAAGAAGTCACTGGTGTGTACTCACAACCAGGCACTAAACAAAGGGGAAACAACAACAGCAATCAGTGACATCATCAATGACCTTCACAGGTCAGGGGTAAAGGTATCCCAGTCTCTTGTTCAAAAGACTGTAAGTAAAGGAAAATAAAGGCTACTAGCATTAGTACTGGTCGGTAACAGAGTTTTAGATATAGTTAAAAGGTTAAAGCTGATCAGCATTAATGTACTTGAACCCCACGTACATGTCTGCCTGTCTTTCTGTATGTCAGAACTCTCTGCCTAACTTTCAAATTTTGTAAAATTTTATGCCTTGTTTATGCTACGTTGTGCTTCTGTCGTCGTCAGCCAAATACACTTCCTGTTTAAAGTAGATTATTCATCTCGGCACGTGACTGTTCACTTTTCACTCAACATGCATAATACTGTCAGTTCAGGTATTTTACACGCCCTCACCTCGGAATGTTGTGGATGTTGCTTGGCTCTAACGGCCCATGTTTTATCTCGTAGTGGCGCTTCACATGACTGCTTTTTATTAGCACCATGGTTTCGGAACAAATGAGACAAACTGATTTTAAACTTCCCGCAGGGAGCATAAACATACATTGATCTGTCCAGTTATCTTTGAAGAGTCAGTTTTTAAAAGTTACATACCTTCCATAAATATGTGTATTTACAGTGAACTATCATGTTAATTGGCTCTGTTGAGTGCCACAACGTATAGCCACACCCACTTTGAGGGCAAAAGCACTGTATTCGTCCCCAAAAGCGATGGCTGCTGTGAGGTAATCTGATACAAAACTGCTTATAACATCCTTTCTACTCAACATTTTGATTACTGGTGCAGATTTAACTTCAGGCAAATACCCAAGGATTGGCAAAGTTTTATTAAATTCTGTTCAACCAGTTTAGCGTCATGCTGGGACAAAAATCGGCTGGACAGACATACAGACAGACAGACATACAGACAGAAAATTCTTTTCAGATTTCAGATCCTCCGATGTACGAAACGTAAAGATCATTGAAAGGGCGAGTTCTGATCAACGTACAGACAAAACCTTTCTTTTATTTATATAGATACCACAAGATGCAAACCTGTCATCAGTAGTGAGATTTAGAAGGTCAGATCAAAATTTGCAGAGAAATGCAAAATTAAGGAACAAAAATGGACCTCTAAAGTAATGGAAAGGCCAAAGTGCGGAGAAAGGAAAGATCTGCTCATCAGTCAGTGATGATGGAGGTAACAGCTTGGGCTTGCATGGAAAAACAACAGATTTTGTAAAAATGTCATATATCACAACATTTTTAATTAATGTTTAGAATATATGATATGCGTTATGATATGAATACTCTTAGAAAAGGTTCAATCTGCAATCCTTAATCATTCCTCAGCGTGTCTGTCTGGAGGAACCCGACAACCAAATGTTTCCATATCTGATAGGTTTCCAAGTACTAAAAATTTCATTTGCAAGATAATTAAAAAGAATGTAGGAAGTCAAGCCCTTTAAAAAGCTATAAAATCCACCTCTAATCACACTCCTGCAGATTCAATTAAATTCAATTAAATTTATATAGCAGGTTTAATAATGGCCATTGTCACAAAGCAGCTTAAAATGAGAGAAATGAGTAACAAATGTGTGAGAAACTCCTGGAAGACTCTTGCAGGACTAACTATGACAGCATAACTAAAATGGAGAGCCAGAAGGAAACAAAGACATGAGGGCTCCCTGGGAAGTAAAGCAACCAGTCACTTCACCGGCAACAAACCTGAATGATTATTTATCTCATAAAAAAAGAGGAAATTAAACTTTTAGTACAAAGCTATATTTGAAGATACAGTATCATCTGATATGGAGCCAGTGTTACACACTGCGAATGCCTTTGATATCTGGTAAATGTTAGAAAAGGACATTGTATATACAGTACTGTATATCTATTCTGCCTTCTTCTGTTCCAGCGATCTCGTCCGTCTGGCTCCCCTCCAAGATCAATCCCAGTCTCGTCTCCTTTTCTCGGAACTCTGCCTTTTATGCAAATGAAGCCGGGAGCATCACACTCCTGTGTCCAACCAGGAAGCGCGTGACGCTGCAGACACAGAGAAACTGTGATTCAGTGTTATGCAGCTTGTCATCAATCACTCAGCAGCAAGCACTTGAAGGTAAAAAGAAGCAACCGGAGGGAAACAGGATGCCTTGACGGCTCACTGACCCTCTTTTAGGTGCCGCATGATGTGTGTCCTCGGCACATGGATGCCACGCTCCAGTCCACAGAGCTCAGACAACCTTTCAATGACATTGGCACACGCCGACTCTCTCAAGGTAAGCCTGTCTCTCTTCCAGGGGTAAATTTATGTCAGCTAAAGGGAACGTTGTGGAAGTGTCTGTTCTGTGTTCTTTAAGATAACTGATGGGATGTGGAATCAAATAAATCAGTGAGCTTTATTGTTGAGTTGTTGTTACTTGGTGTAAGTCAGGTGCATGCCTTTACTCTGCCATGTGTAACGTTCACTTTGTAGAAGTGTGTAACGAGAGCGTGTAGGTGCTCATGATGAGTTTAATGACCTCTATTAAAAAACAATCAAGACATTGTTATATTACTATTCTATTATTATCTGCTGGATGCTTTGTTGTGTAGCTTTGTATTGTTTAATGAGTCCTGTATCTGGATGAATATCTGTGATACTGTATATCTTTTAACGTGTAGTCAAATGTTCAAAAGAAATAAGCATTTTCGGTCAGTTGCATTAACCCTGAAATCAAAGCCAGATCAAAGGACAAATCTCAGAACATTATCATCGGTGCAGCTAAGAGAAAAGGGAGGATTTCTAACCAAAGTCTCAAAGTCTCAGTTTGACTCCAAGCTCTGTCTATGTGAGTGTTTTACTGCCTTGTAGTCAATGTAATTGAGATAAACCCGGGCTGAACCTGAACACACTGCTCTCCTCTTTTCCTGTCTTGCCTTAGTATGTGAGACAGTCTCCCATTTCCATCACCAGGGGGCAGTAAGTTGATGTCATTGAGGTAAACCTGTCATTGAGGACATCCTCTATGACAAGGACCTCACAATGTCGTGGCAATCATATTTTATGCTGATTACTTCAAAGCGTACTCGGCTACTGCAGTGGCATTTGAATGAAACTTGGTTAATAAGATGAATTTGAATTTGTTTTAGCTAGAAACAAGTGAACAGATTAAACTGTCCTGCAGAGAATCTCTCTCAAAAATAAAAAAAAGAATACAAATGAAATAAAATAAACATAACAGGTTTATAGCAGTCATTTCATTTAGCAGGTTACAGATATTATATTGTTTTACGGACCAGAAATGAGCTCCACCACCAGCTGGAATGGATGGCATGATGAACTCTTACGTTTTGAGGTTAAAAACATTATCAGGTGTTAGAAAGACATATGCTTGTCAATATTTGATATGCACATGCAGTTTCCATTACTGTCAACAGAAGGCTATAAAACACAAACTGCTTCTTTAAAGGAAATTAAATCCAGCCAATAATTAATGTTTTCTGAAATGTTTAAAAACTCAAAAAGATTTTTGGCTTTGATTTAAAAAAAAAAAAAAAAAAAAAGGTTAAATCTAATAACTGGGCTTTCCCCCTATAAAACAATAAAACAGAGACCCCCAAGAACACACACCTGTTTTTTTTAATGGAGAGTATTGGCAGTCTCCTTGATATTACATAAATATCACTGGATATGTAGATCACATTTAGGTGTAATCACACCTCTCTCTCTCTGTGGAGCAGCCAAAACACTGACGAGGCTATCAATCTATATTTTACAATAGCTAAAATAGAATTTGATTATAATCACAATATATTTGGTATTTGGTATCTGATCATTATTAATTCTATTTTACATCTATTTTGGGGTCTACTCCCTGCTTAAATATCCTGCTTGTTCTGAACAATGATCAAAACTCAAGGTAGACCATACCCGCTGGTTGAACAGGATCTTAATGCAACAGATTATATAAACCATTGTTTTTTTTGTTTGGTTGTTTGTTTTTAATAAGACAAGAATAAGGAAATTTGAAAAAGCTCTGATATTTATTGATTGATTAGAGCTGGGGAAAAAAAACAGCTTTTCAGCTATTAAAGATTGTTCTAAGTGCAAAACAAGAAGAAAACTTCAGAGACCAGACTGATGATCTGATTGATGAAAGGGGAAATTAAGTCTTTTTTTTTTTTTGTCACTATATAAGTTGAACTATGAGTTCTTCCACTATATTGTGCTGCATAAAAAGTTAGAGCTGTATGAATGAATGTATGAATGAATGAATGAATGAATGAAGCTGCTGTATGTATAAAGCAAGAAAGGCGATTAAAACTCTCATTCTTTCTTTCTCCTGATTGGTTTTCCCTCCCAAGAAGATTCCCGGAGGCCCATTTTGATCCCCGAACACTATGGACCGGAGCGAGCTTTCCCCAGGTTCTGGAGTCGTCACGCAGAAGCCCGCGGTCGTGAGCGGTTGTGGCGCAACGTCGATCCACTGCGCAAGCCGCTGCGACACCAGACTGTCCAACCAGTGCGGCCCGAACAATCACGACATGATGGACGAGGCGGAGGACAGTGAAGAAGATCCCAAGTTTCAGCAGCCTCGACTTAGGCGAGCCGGTGCCACCGGAGGAGGAGGAGGAGGAGTTGGAGGAGGAGGTGTAGGAGCAGCAGCAGCAGGAGGAGCAGGAGGAGGAGGAGGAGCAGGGAAGATGCAAAACTTCGCGTCGGGAGGGGGATCCTCGCACAAGAGCTCCTCCACCGACGCGATCCCGGCTCTCCAAGACCTCTGTTCAGAGCGTGTCGATCAAGTGGAAGTAGTCGCTCCCGCAGACGCGGCGGTTCGGACGCTCGCGCCTGCGCGTCCGAGTGATGCGGCGGCGCGCGACGAACCCGATCCCGCCAGAGCGTCTCCTCTCGCGCTCACCGTAGACGCCTGTAATGTTCCGGGGGACGGAGGCGGCCACGGCGCAGCCCCGGTTTCCGCAATGAAGTGCAACAAAAACGGCGAGTGCAGACGAGGCTCCGGCACCGGCAGCTTGCGCTCCATCATGTCCAAACAGGACAAGCAGGACGCGAACAAACGCTGCTCAACTTCGGGCACGGACGCGCCCGCGGGCCCCAGGGACTCCTGCAGTCCCGGCGTCCCCGAGAAGAAGGACTCCAAGGTGTCGTTCTCCAACGCGCCGAGTCGAAAGGCGTCCGCGTCCACGCAGAGCCAGCAGCCCAGGAACTCCGTGACGTTCCTCAAGTCCGAGGACGGAGCGCAGATCGCGCCCGAGGATGGCGAGGCGCGCGGGAGCCAGGCGAGCTTCATGCAGAGGCAGTTCGGGAGCATGCTGCAGCCGGGGGTCAATAAATTCTCCTTACGGATGTACGGCAGCCAGAAAGCGGTGGAGAGAGAGCAGGAGCGCGTCAAGTCAGCCGGGAAGTGGATCATCCACCCTTACAGCGACTTCAGGTAAAAATCTACGAG
>JAQMYG010000018.1:14828703-14839985 GCA_030014215.1 Clariallabes teugelsi
GCCGCCCCCCCCCCCAGATTGTGTATATAACAGTAAACAATGGACCATGGTAAACAGTAGAACAATTAATTATATAGCACTACACTTTTTATGCAAAGCCAAATATTCAAATGCTATTGTAACAAGTATGTCCGGATGTGCAAAACTATATTGTGTGTCTGATTATGTAAACAAACCAACAAACAAACTAACAAACAAAGCCCTATACATTTTGTACTTTTCATACTAGCCGTATGATTGCTCATCTTGTTTTATTTTGCCTCCTGCTCTCCCTTCCCTTCAGGTTCTACTGGGACTTTACAATGCTCCTCTTCATGGTGGGCAACCTGATCATTATTCCAGTAGGCATCACGTTCTTCAAAGAGGAGACTACTACACCTTGGATCATCTTCAACGTCGTCTCCGACACCTTCTTTCTTATGGACCTGGTGCTCAACTTCCGCACGGGCATCATCATCGAAGACAACTCTGACATCATCCTGGATCCCAAGGTCATTAAGAAAAAGTACCTGAAGACATGGTTTATCGTGGACTTTGTCTCGTCCATCCCTGTGGATTACATCTTTCTCATTGTGGAGAAGGGAATAGACTCGGAGATGTACAAGACGGCTCGGGCGCTGCGCATCGTGCGCTTCACCAAGATCCTCAGTCTGCTGAGGCTGCTGAGACTCTCCCGGCTCATCCGCTACATACACCAGTGGGAGGAGGTAGGCTTCTGTTTGGATATAACACAGATTAGAAATGCACATGGGATATCTTTCAAAGGCCCACATTTAATAGAAACTAGTTCTGAGCAAGAATCCAGCTTTTGAAAACGACAGTTGGAAGCAACCAGGATAAATGTTTTGAATTGCTAATTATTATATCATCAAAGAGTGGCATCTAACAAAACATGTCCAAATTTTTCCAATAATGCAGCTCAGCCACTGCAGTGCATCACTGCATAGACTAATACCCAGTTCCCACTTTCACAGGTTTTGCTATGAATCACTATGGTTTATAAACCATGACATGCCACGCCCCAGCATAACATGACTTAGCTAGCTACTGTGTAGCTCACAATGTGCTAAGGTAGAGCTAAGGCGAAATTGGCACAATGAAAAAGTTACTGATTTGGTATGCTAAAGCCCCAGATATTGACATTAACTTAGAAATAGGTGTAAGATGCCTTATGAGGGTCCACAGACCTTTATGGAGTGATCGCCAATAACCGTTGGCTAGCATGGCATAGCTGTTGCTGTTGTGTCAAGGCTTAGTCCTTAGTCTTTGGTGTTGCAGAGTACTTTTATTTTGACTTTTTTGGTTTCAGTTCCTGTTTACTTGGTGTTTGCCGTGTTTTATGTTCTCTTGTTTTTGAGGGATTGCTTTCCTTTAATTCATTAATGATAACTGAGTTTTACAAAATTTCATTGATTCTGTGCCTGCAATTGATACAGATCAACTACTTAAACCTATGTAACAACATAATGCAGATATAATATTGCAGTAGGGCTGCCTGGTGGCATAGTGGTTTGCACTGTGGTCTCGTTCCCCCAGGGTTGAGGGTCGATTCCCGCCTGTGTGGAGTTTGAAAGTTCTCCCCGTGCTTGGTGGGTTTTCTTCAGGTACTCCGGTTTCCTCCCACAGTCCAAAGACAAGCAAATTAAGCTAATTAGCATTCCCAAATTTTCCTTCTGTGTGTGCCCTGCAATGGATTGGCAAACTGTACAGGGTCTAACCTGCCTTGTACCAAATGTCTCCTGGTAAACACTCCAGGTCCCTGCAGCCATGTACGGGATAAGCGATATATAAGATGAACGAATACCTGGAGATGAAAAAAAAATTAAGTAACATTACAGTATATATTGATTATCTCCAGTTATACAATTTGAAGCCTTACATTAATGAGTCTCTATGTATAGTGATATACCTACATTTACACATTCTCAAACATACCGTCTAATAGAATTTTAAACATTCCTTGTAAATGAATAATGAATATATTTATATCTTCATAAATGAAGACTCTTCGTTAGTAAATGTGGAATCAATAGGTGTTAAAATATTTCTTCAACTCATGTTCAGTTTTATGGACCCTTTCGACAAGTTCCCAACATTTTAATTGTGCTATTGTTCATCCCTGAAATCCCCCCCATAAACACGCACATAAAGACCCTGAGCGTCTTAAAAGCTTTACCGTTTAAAAATAAAGTACAGACACATCAGCTGCTGCTTCCAGTATGCTCGTAATTCAATTTATATATAAAAAAAAAAAACTATCCCGATATCTCCCATTTAAAGCCGCATCTAAATAGCAGTCAAAAGTCCAAGTGTTCATTTGGGTGTCTGTTATCGCACATGACTAACCGTGGTTTAGCCTCAAGGGACGACGTGTCTGACGTTAATTCAATTCAGTCAACCAAACAGCAGAATAACTGCAGGAATACAGTGTTTTTGTATTCATATCACTGCTGAGATCTCATATTGTAAAGAACATAAAGAGGTGAAATACAGTCTTGATGTTTTTGAAAATCAATTCACGTTATTTTCTTTTCATGGGGAACGACACTGTTAATCACAAAATTATGGCACCGTAGCATTTTTATGATATCGCATAAAGAGTGCAGTTCCTGATTGTACTGTAAGTGCACTGTGAATATATACACCAGTATCAGTTATAGGATTAACACCCCAAAACATTAACACATTAACACTGATTATCACCTGTATGACAGGATCATGGGCACCTAAGGCTCATTTTTGCCCGAACAAAGGCTATGTCTGGTCTGATTCCACAGAAAAGCAAATGCAGCGTAAAGTGCTGAAAAAAGTCACTTGATAGAAAGACGTCATAAGACCCAGTGCACCAAAGGCTGCAGTGCAAAGACGCCCAACCTGGCATCTGAACTTCCCAGATCCTAATCCAATCAAAGACCCATGGGATGCTCTGGAAAAACAAGTCTCCATTCTATGGAGGCCCCATCCCGCAACCCACAGCACCAAAATGATCTGCTACCAACATTCTACTACCAGACACCACAGCACAGAACTGCCCCAGTGGCCTAAGGCGAACAAAATTGTGCTTCACATTGTAATATTATGGCAGCGAATCATACAGTAGTCACAATAATCAGAAATAATATGACAAGAACTGCATTCAGGCCAGATCAAGTAATAGAACTATGAAGAAAAACAAGTTATTGATTATTTATTGATTGCAGAGGAATGGCGCCTCTTACAGATGAAGTAAAGCCGAGGTTACACTGTAACGAAAGGGGAGAACGTCACTGAAAAAAAGTATTTCTGGGAATAAAAGTCAGGCAATGAGAGAGAGAGCAAACGAAGAGATGAAATGTGGTCGTCTTTGTCTTTATATAGTGCCTTGAGTCATTGTTTTGTAATGAACAATTGATTAAAAATGTTCACAGTGCTTTCAGAGATGCTCAGATGATCATAGGATTCTTGTGTCCTCGCTTCCATCTCGAGATTTGCACCAATGTCCCGTTTGGTCTGAATGTGAAACTAGGCTGTTAGCCCAGTACAGTGTGCCGTTTGTGTTGTCTTGTCCTTGCCCACTGTATTCCGGCACCTGAGTCCCTGCATGGCTCCTGTCATTGCTCTATACGTCTCCCTGGCGTTATTCTAATCCCTAGATACACTTGAGTACACTTCTGCTCTCCTAGGCAGCACAACACACAAGTCAACATGGTTGGATCAATTAAAGCACCAGGGGCGGATCAAGCAGGCACTGTTAATGCAATAATGAGAGACCGCCAATGATAATTATCCAGTAACTGATCATTTGCCTGTAATGAACCATCAGAACATATGAGAGACTGGATAGTTTCCCCTTGGATTACAAGAGCAATACAGATACAAGTTTGTGTAAACAGATTGAAATGATTTCCACATGTTTGGGCCATTAAAGGAATTCCTGGGAGGCCAGCCTTTCAGACGTGAAGCAGGCAGTCCCATCGTGGCTTCATTGTACTGAGCAATTTTTCTACCATGATGGTATCCAAGCACTAGTGAAACGCTGGGATAAGTGCATTAGTATAACAGGGGATTATATAGAGAAATAAAGCTAGTTATTTTAATGCTTATAACTGTATTCTATTATTCTGCACAATCAAAATAGTCCCGGTTTGACTTGAACACCCCGTGAATTTTCATACATAATTGCAAATGCAATGCTTTATGATTATATTAGAACATAATATGATTGCGTTCATGGTTTATTAAAAACACTCCCCTTAAAAGTGCTATAATCATATAAACAGGGACGTTCAGCTAAGAAATACTCCTTACCCTTTTGTTTATGTTTTTAATATTCAGTCTACCAAAACAATACATTTTCACATTGATTACCTAATTATTTTGAGATTATGGTCTGCATTGCGAATTCCCCGGTGTCGAATTAACTCCCAGAGTGTTTTAGAGTACAGTTAGGGCTATGAATGACGTGTGTGAATGTTGACGGGAATAAATACTGTACATCGGTGATCACCATCGGTCTCCCCGTCCCCTAGTTAGACTACAGAGGTTCCTAGACGGATGGATGAAATGTTACTTATACTATTGAAGAGTAATAAATATTAATGTTTTACTGCTATTGTTTTATGACATATGACTCAAAAATATCATGTAGATTCTTTCTAGCCACACATTTATTAATGAAGCTGTTATAAATCAGCGCACCAGACACCAGCAGCACTGCGCTCAGCTCTCACCCTGTTTAATGAGGGGACTCGGCTTCTGTGTCACATTTCAAGTCAGGAACATCCTACCTGTTATACTGTACCTAACACAGAGTCTAGAATGAATCACTGCTTTCAAGAACACTGTCTCCCATATCTCATATACTGTAGTGCTGCGGATATGGGTTATGGATGGATGGATGGATGGATGGATGGATGGATGGACGGGTAATTTATGTATAAACAAAACATACAATACAATAGACAAGCATTGGATACATTGCATAGTAAATGTGTCTTGTTGCATGACGTAAACATGTGGTATGTGGCAGACGGGTGCTACTCAGACAGTCATGTCAACATCTTCATGTATTTAAAGCTCATTTTACAACATCACCTTTTACTAGTTTAGTTGGATATAACAAAAAAAGTCTGCTATATGACGTAAAGCTGTGGTAGATGTTTCGCCTGCCCTGCGAAAGGCTCGGGTTCGATTCCCAGCCAGTACCCAAACCCTAGCCATTGGATACAGTGCTGGGCCCAAGCCCAGATAAAATGCAAGGGTTGCAGGCATCTGGTGTAAAAAAAAAAAAAAAAACCTGTGCCAGGTTATTGTGGTGCATTCTGGGTAATTTGTAAGTGTTTCACAGAAATGTAGCTTAAAAACCTTATGCATGGGCTGTACCAAAAATACAAAAAGTTTTTATATTCACTGACATAACTCTTTCTCAACACAGTCTCCATCACAAGTAATGCATCTGCACCATTGCTGAACCCAGCTCTCGAATATCGAAACTCTATATTAAGTGCTACCTTTGTGCAGAAAAATATTTGTTATCTATTTGTTATCTATTTCAGTTAATAAAAAGTTACACTTCGCTTCAATCATTCCTTTATATTTTTGGACCATCTGAAATGGACCACATTTTTATCATTTTACAACCACAAATGTATATTATTGGGATTTTATGTGATAGACCCACACAAAGTGGCACATACTTGTAAAGTGGAAGGAAAATGATGAATGAAAGCAGTAAGAAGTCCCGTTTGCAGTTCCACCTGGCTCATCGCAAACTACAAATGGCTTTTTTTCAACAATAGCTTTCTTCTTGCCACTCTTCCATAAAGGCCAGATTTATGGAGCGCACGACTGTGGACAGATTCTCCCACCTGAGCTGTGGGTCTCTGCAGCTCCTCCAGAGTTACCAGGAGCCTCTTGACTGCTTCTCTGATTGATGCTCTACTTGCCCGGCCTGTCAGTTTAGGTGGACGGCCATGTCTTGGTAGGTTTGCAGTTGTGCCATACTCTTTCCATTTTCAGATGTTGGATTGAACAGTTCCCCCATGAGATGTTAAAAGCTTGGGATATTGTTTATTTAGAACCTAACCCTGCTGTAAACTTCTCCACTCTTTTATCTTTGGGCTTTATGACGCTGTTTGTTCACTAATGTTCTCTAACAAACCTCTGAGGGCTTCACAGAACAGCTGTATCTATACTGAGATTAAATTACACACAAATGAACTCTATTTACTAATTGGGTGACTTCTGAAGGCAATTGGTTCCACTGGATTTTAGTCAGGGGTATCAAAGTAAGGGGGACTGAATACAAATGCACGCCACTTTTTTATGTGTGAACATTTTTCTAAATCATTTTCCTTCTACTTCACAATAACTGTATGTGCCACTTTGTGTTGGTTTATCACATAAAATCCCAATACAATACATTTATGTTTGTGATTGTATTGTGGCAAAATGTGGAAAATGTGGGCACTGTATATTAGAAATGGCTTACATACGTATACCAGATTAGACCAGTTCATTCAATATAAATTTGAAGCATGAGACACTGTTTTTTTTTTTTTGCCCTATATATATATATATGATCATAAAGTGCATTTATTACTCATACTGTATGTGATGTCTGTGGCTATATAAAACTTCTTCCTATATAAAACTCCTTCCACTCTTAATCCAGACATTATGCTGAGTTGAACAAAACATTTTGTTTTAGAAATGGTGCTGGCAAGCAATTGCTGATCATAAATCATATTTCAGAGCCAGCAGTCAGCACAACCCAGTGCTTTGATTCATCATTTGAGAACAATCCAAGAATTGTGACTAAAATAAAACATGTAGGCAAATATCACTGTAGATCCCAATTGTCTTATTGATATTTTGATGTAATGTAATAATCTAAAGAATCATCTGAAATCTTTTTTTATTTTTTATTTTTTAATGGTACACTACTGTATGTGCACGCTTCCATTAAAAAATACAAATCAAAGGTACAGAAGATGCACAAGCAAGGAACATTTTGGTACACATGTTTCTGAGAGTGCGAGACTAGGGACAGAGGACAACTGGTCTTTTAATACTGTATGTTAAATATGATGTTATTGTGTCAAATTATATTGACGTTATACAGTCAAAACCTGATGCTAGTAAAAGATAGAGGATGATTATCAGTGTGTAGAATATGCATGATGAGTTACAGTATCTAACTTCTTACCAATAAAGTGGACGTGGATAATACTGTGGACAGAAAATATTAAAAAGAAATAGCAGGACCATGTCATGAGTAGTGTGCCAGTAGTGTGCCTTGTCCATTGACCCCTGATTTTATATACAGTAGTAACTGTACATATATACGGTAGACTTACCAGTGACTTTGACTGGAAATGCAATCGGATTTGCTAACAAGTAACTGATTATGTACAGTATATACATTAGGAACATTTGGATTTAAATTTGTATTTAAAAAAAGCAAATACATATTTGGTATAAAAAATGACATCTACTAAATCAATATAACTATATATAGTGGGTGTATGTATACAGTATATCAGTACATTACCATACTATAGGTCTTGGTCATTATAAATGTTCCTGCTCTGCACATTGACCGTGAAGTTTGTCACCCAGAAAACAAGTACAACGTAAGTAATTGGGTCCAAATTCCACAACCCTCGTTCCATGCGAAAATGCATTCCAAAGTTCAACCGAGACTCATATGAAGCTTGTGCCGTCCCCACTGAGCTCAATGAAGTTGGTATCTTATGTCATGTTTGGTTATGGTGTATTTAGTACCAATTTAACTCTTTTCTTTTACACATCCTAGTCGTATGGTTAAACAGAAAGAAAAGAGTTAAATTTGTGGTTTGTCAAAGTTGGTGTGAAAGCTCTTGAGTGTCCTGTACAGATCCTGGACCTCGACCCCACTGAACAGCTTTGTAATGTACTGGAACTTTGACTGAACTCCAAGCCTACTCATCCAACATGAATGCCTACTCTCACTAGTGTTCTCTTACTAATGTCTCAAAATCTAATGGAAAGCCTTCCCAGAAGAACAGAGGGTATTAAAGAGCAAATCTGGAATTTGATATTTAACAAGCACGTGGGGGGCGGCACACTGGCTTAGTGGTTAGCACTGTCAGCTTGTACCTTCAGGGTCTGGGTTTGATTCCCGTCTCCGTGTGCATGGAGTTTGCATGTTCTTCCCATGATTGATGGGTTTCCTCTGGGTACACCGGTTTCCTCCCACAGTCCAAAGATAAGGCTAATTGGTGTCCCCAAATTGCCCATAGTGTGTGTGTATGTGTGTGATGGATTGGCACCCTGTCCAGGGTGTATCCCTCCTCGTACCCTGTGTACAGGATAAAGTGGTATAGTGCTGCAATTTCTGGCATTTCCCCCCAGTGTTTTTCTGTTTCCAGTGGCATAGTGGTAGGGTATACAGTATAAGTAACAAAAAAACATATGAAGCAGAAAAAACTTTCAGTTTAAGCCAAGTTTTCTGCTGATATTTGGAGCGTTAAACAGACACTGACGATACAGTAGCACTGCAATAACATTAATATACATGTAAACAAGACACATTGAGGCTAATTAAAGCAGGCAGGTGTGGACAGATGTGAAACGAGCGTAGCGGTGGTGGTGAAAACCTGGAAGCAAGAAGGCTCTGTAACAAGACATGACCCAGTATTTGAGCCTTACATAATATAACAGCAAGATAACTGCATATATTTTGAGTTTACTCATTCATTTTTACGTAATAGTTTTCAGTAATTGGAGTGTTTTGAGCTATCTGAGAATGCAGAACACTGGCTTCTTTTATTGTCAGCATGATTCTCCAGTAAATTGGTAAATTACAGCCCGGGCTCATTCAGGGGCATTAGTGATTATCATTCAGAGCGCAGTGGCAGGGCTGTGCTCTGGTGTAATTACTTTAACTGTATAATCCTGTCTCCCGCCACCCAGAGCCTTCCGTTCCTCCCTTCCGCTCAGACACTCAGCTCTGACCTCTGAGAACCTATGATTGGCCACTCCAGCCAGCAAACATCGCAGGACCCAGCTGGAAATGGGCTGGTGGTGACACCGAGGACATGTCGATGTAATGAAGGTGGTTAGAACATATGGAGTTACAAAGAGGAAGCAGAATAAATGCAAATAGCTGATGAGGTGATTCGGCTTGGTGAGTCAGAAGTGAGTCAGAAGACAAGATAATGCAGAAAATGCAGAAATTTGAATATTACAAAATAGGCTAGCGATTTTTATGGAATACAATATGGTGTTGTCATTTTATCAGGTCAACTTACTCCGTCAGTGTATTGGCCATCTGCTGTATATATTTGTCATATGATTCTGCACCATCATATGACCACCAATTTGCTGATGACCGAGGTAACCAGTGAGCCACCATCGTTGGTTCACGCTAGTGCGTGTCTAGTTACAGTCTGTGCATCCCATCCAGAACGCCTTATGATAATGGATAAGCTACTTAAATCACTTCTACTAAATAATAAATTACTACTAAAAGCTTAATAGTTCAAAACCTTTCACTTAATACTTTCATTAAAATAAGTTGCCCAAATAAATAGATGTCGTGTTTACTCAATGCATGCATTTGTATACTGTAGCAATATGGGGTCGGGAGAGCTGTCGGAACATTTCCACTGTCAATAAATATGAGCAATAGAGCTAAGTGATACAATGCAAAAGCAAAAGTATTAGATTTTTACTTGTGCAATTATCACCCTGTAAAGTACAATGACATATGCTGATGACAAACTTTCCCTTCAGTGTGAGTCTGATTCATTCTGGGACTTATGCAATTCATCGTTTTTAAACCTGAGTATGCGCTCTCATATATCCTTACCTTTGTAATACTCTGCCAGTAGAGTTGACTTTATTATTATTATTATTATTTTTTTTATGCTGAAGTATATACTTATTTGTATTCTGAGTCAGCGGAGACAACCTGCTGAAGCCTGATTATACCTTTGCAGTAGATTCATCAGCTCCCTCCAGAACTGCTTACAGACATTTCAGAAGTCGGGAGAAACAGTTTGCAAACAATGTGATTGTGTGTAGTTGTTTATTCATACCGGAGAGACTGACAGTTATATTTCTTTCAAAGCTGTATTGTATGCACTGTGCAGGTTTCACTGTGCTGGGGGAGGGGGAGGTGTGAGTGAATGTAGGGCATCATTGATTGATAAGTGCTGCTGCTGCGTGGTAACAAATGTCCTGTGGCTGACGTATGCTTGATGGTGCGATGCTACAGTAGATTAATCGGCACTAATCACTCTGTGTTTTCCTGAGCGTAAGTCAATACATGCAAATGTAGCAGAACACTGGAGCAGACGAAATAGAACGTGTGGAGGTTGTTCAAGTCAAACCGGGACTTTTGATTGTGCAGAATAACAGAGCACAGTAATGAGAGTAAAAGCTACCTTAGTTTCTCTATATAATCCCGTGCTATACTAATGCACTTATCCCAGCATTTCACGAGTGCTTGGATACGATGTACAGCCTTTTTAAAAAAAAAAAAACGTTTGCACCATCATTTTACTGCGACCGTCTTTTGTAAATGCCAATCTGTTTGACACCTTCATGCACCAGGAATGATTGCATCACAAGTCCCGGTTTGACTCGAACGCACCTTGTTGAAAAGTCTTAGGCAGAACGCTTTGGCACTAATCTCCAGCTGCATGATAAACCCATTCTGTATCACCTGTGTGTTATGTGTTGGCGCACTAATTGACTCTCCTCTTATGTAGTGCTGCAGTAACACAGAGGTGCTGGACCATCATTTGTTTGCATCATTTTGTTATGACTAGCAGAAATCGGCTTAAGAAAGAAATCTAGAAATGCGAAGGAACTATATGTTAAAGTAAATAAACTGCATGTTGAGTTAATGTTATTAGGAGTCCGATTTTTTTTCTTCGTCCAAAAATGGTTTAATATCCTCACTAAGAAAAGAATAATGAAAATGTTATTCTTTGCATTATTTATTTTCTAGAGCCTAGCAATAAAAAAGTTAAATGAATTTTAAATTTAAGTTAAAATATTTCCTTATTATTCTCTCTCTCTCACTCTTTCTCTGTCTCTAATGTCATGTTTAAGTGTCATGCTGGAAAACTTTAAACTTTAAGTTTGCAGCATTACTTCTGATTCTTACCTCCTCGGAATACACTAGTGATGAACGATACTAGTGATGGGAAGTTTGAATCATTTTAGTGACTCTGATTCTTTGAATCTCGTTCATCAAAATGAACGAATCTTTTTTTGAGTCATTTAGTTCATTTCGTTCTTTTGATCAGAAA
>JAQMYG010000018.1:14846239-14866831 GCA_030014215.1 Clariallabes teugelsi
TAGTGACTCCATCGCTGTAAAGCGCCGGTAAGCAGCGTTTCTGAAAGATTTAGCTCCAGCAGGCTGTAACAGGAGAAGATCTAAACTATATTTATTTGTAATAGTTTCTCTGTCCACTCCAGAGTAAGAAAATATGCGAGTTGTCATTTTTGTGTGTTTATTTCTTGACAAAACAGATGAGATAATCTTGAATGTGTGGCGAATGTCCAATATAAAACCAACTTTACCGCGGTTCACCTCCATTGCTCAAATTTCCCCCTCTTGGTCGTCAACTGCGAGTGACGTCACTCCCTATACAATCACGTCCCATATAGACCGGCCCCTGACGCTGATTGACAGGTTTCCGTGTAATGCGTCGGAAATTCAAATGAAAAATGAATTGCGATTGCGTTTGAGTTTTGGCAGGCTACATACGCGAGAGACACAGAGAAAGTGAAAAAGCAGACGTGGTAGTTGATTTTGCTATTTAAATATGACAGGCTCATAACTTGTAAGACATGGGAAATGCAACTGCAAATGGACTTTGTTTTTCATTTGAAATTTGGCAGGCAGTGTTCGTTCACGAAAGCGAAAAAGCAAACGGTAATGCAAAATTTGCAATTGCATTTGAATTATATCACACTTTATGCGTCCACATATGGAGAACGCAATTGCAAATGC
The DNA here is from genome assembly GCA_030014215.1 of Clariallabes teugelsi. Taxonomy (NCBI): domain Eukaryota; kingdom Metazoa; phylum Chordata; class Actinopteri; order Siluriformes; family Clariidae; genus Clariallabes; species Clariallabes teugelsi. Next base: position 14,846,900 of record JAQMYG010000018.1, read on the forward strand.
AATTTGCAAATCCTTTTGAAAAATGTCCAGGATTTCCCTCCATACTACAGCGTACCCTATGGTGTAGCCTGATGTCCACCTCCCCAAAAATGTGACTACGCTTCGCAGCAACGCAGACCGCAACAACTGTGATTGGCCCTAGTGATGGGAAGTTTGGATCATTTTAGTGACTCAGTTCTTCGAATCTCATTCATCAAAATGAACAAATCTTTTCTTGAGTCGTTTAGTTCATTTCGCTTTTTTGATCAGAAATAAACTAAAACGTTAGTTTCAGTAAACAGACCCCTACCCCTCATATCTTCTGGTCCGAGTCGTTCGTTCTTTTGTCACGCGACTCTCCTAGACGCTATGCAGTGGATTACACATGAAACGGAAATGAGTGGTTCTTCTCATGAGTCTTCTGGTCCGAGTCGTTCGTTCTTTTGAATCTATTGCTCCGCATAGAGGCTGTGGGAGTAACATGACAAAAGATAGAACGACTCGGACTAGAATACTCGAGAGGTAACTACTCATTTTTGTTTCCTGTATATAACCTACGAAGGTTTTGCGAATGCTTTGCGCACGCGCGTCCACTAGAAATCACGAATCACGCTCTGAGACTACTCACGTTTAAGACTCAAGTATAACCCGAGTATAACTCGAGTGTTCATAAACAACCCATTACTAATTGGTCCACATTGACCAATCAGCAGAGTACTGGGTTTTTTTTCCTACGGATTCATGGCTTCCTCTATGCTTCCATTTTGTCAAAATATGACAAACAGGGACCAAAATGAGACACTAATTAAAGAAGTTGTTCAACATCTATTAGCTTCAACTCCATTGAGCTCCAACTCCACTTAAAAACTCACCATAGCACAGTGGCATAGAAACCATCAACTAGCGGTTTGGCAGTGTAACACAGCGTACAAGTATAAATGCTCATAACACCACTTGCATAACCATAAGCCATCTATGAATAAGTTCTGAACTTCTGCAAGGTTTCTTTTCAAGGTTTCTTTTTAAGGCATATGAATAAAAATTTTTTGAACATCAGCAATTTTTTGCAGCTTTGATGTCTCTCAAGAAGCTACAGGCGATACCGAGCTCTGAAGAACATCCTGACAGTATCATTATAATTTTTTTTAATGATATCATGACTGTAGTACAGTAGTTTGTGATCAAATTTGAAAATGTGTCAAATTCCCTTTGGCTCTGAGGGGTGACCTTTAAGATGTTCACACTATATGAAGTACATTAGTGATTTAGTCTAACAAAAACCTTCTAACGTGAATTCCTTTGTAAGCGTCAAACACAAAGAATAAAGAATAAAGAATGAACTGAAGGCATGTAGGGTTTATTTGATCTAAGTCTTGATTTTATCTTGCTCTAAAATACAATACCATTACTCATGCAAATATAAACTCCTTCACACTCTCAGAAGAACACACACACACACACACACACACACACACACACACACACGAGTCCTCATTGTGGTTATAAAAAACTGGTTACAGTCAAGACTATTAGCAGGATTAACCATAATATGCTTTTCATATCAGTTCATTTAAATTTCCCCTGTCTCGCTCTTCCTCATTGAAATTCCCATAAGTTCTTTGTAATATCAGGTCCATGGAGCAGTCGCACATAATGTCATGAAATGAATCCTCGGGAGATCAGACAGCAAGGGTTTCGGGGGGGAAAAACACATCAGAGGGAAAGTTCAGAGAGGCGGTAAAAGACAGGTCAGAGAGAAAAGGTTACTCGGAGCGAACGATTTTTGAAGAGGTTCCTTTAGAGTTCTTCATATGCTGAGCGGTTGATAATTTGTTACATTGTTGTATACACACACACAGGCAGGACATCTGTCTTTGTTTCTGTACCGCATTAGGATGCCGGGACCTGTTAGACGTCCTCGCAGCTTCTAACAGTGGGAAGCCAATCTGTCACACACACACATACACGCACACACATACACACACACACATGCAGGATTCAATTACAAATTCTATGTGGAATTGGGCCCTTTTGAGCAGATTTGTAACCTTTTTTGCCAAAAATTATATCAAAGACTCTGAAAATGGTTCACCATAACATTCAAAGTCCAGATGATGTCATACCCATCTGTAGCCTGGAGCTAAGAATGAACGGCTGGGTCTGGGTAGGAGGGATGGCATTCCCCTCTCCCCTGGCGCGCACAGTGACTCAGGTTTGTGGAAGAGAACAGATACCTCTTTCTTCTGAGTGTGTTGTTCTGGCCTGTTCTTGAGAAACAGCTGCAAACATTGCAGGTGTCTCAGAGGAAGAATGTCTTTACCCCCAATCAAGCCCCATTCTGAATCATAACTTGACTGGATCTGGATGTGTACTGTCCATCACTTTAAAGGTGCCATTTGGGAATATATTCAACTTTACATTAGTAACATTAGTAACACCACAATGATGTTGCTTATTTCCCAATAACAGCATTTTTTTTTCTTCATGCACCCAGTATGGAGCTTTAGATTAAATGTTGTTTATGTTGTTGTTCTTTCTGCTGCTCCCATTAAGTGGTTGCCACCATAGAACATCCGTTCAGCACATTTGAACTTTCCACAGGTTTTACACAAGGGATAACCTCCAAGAGCTGGCTCCAAATGTGAGTCAATTCCCATAGACCCTTATGTTAAAATGCCCAACTTACAACCAACAGAAATAAATGTTTATAAAAGAAATAAATGCTCTCCAAGACTAAATTTCCCATTCATGACAACTGTGTGAGGGTAAAACTGTATGTAATTCATTAGTTAGAATTACATAAGCCATAAAATTATGCAGAATTAGGGGTGTGGCCAGTTTGAGTGACAGCTGCATTGCAGGTAGGCTGTCTGCTATGTGGAACTAACCAGCTAACTGAAATTACAACAAGAAATATAGGACTTGACGTTGGATGATGTGTAGGGTATGAATGGGTAGGGTAGTAAAGTTAGCATATAAATTAACATTAGCAACCATACCAGTTTAGCTAAGCTAACTAGCTTGTGGTAACAATTCATTCTTCAACCAACAGCCAGCCTCCGTTCATTCCTCGCATTTGCCCATTGATGGATTAGAGTCAGTTCTTGCCAAGATTGCGAACATGTATTGGTGACATCATGGATGGTTTGTCCAGTTTTTATACCGTCTGTGGTTTTACATAAACCCCCCATTTTTATCCAGACTTAGGACTAGCACTAAGGATACCTTTAACCTAGTGGCTCGTTTGGGCAGTGACTGGGAATTGAACCCAGGTCTTCTACATCGTAGGTGAGAACCCTACCACTGATCCACCATTGATCATTTCCATAGTACCAATCTACTGAGCAACTGGTTTAGTGGATGTTTTACATAAACATATTTTAAAAGTGCTTAAAATATGTTTTTGGTTGGTAGAGTATTAAAATCAATTAATTTCATTCTTGCGGCATGAGAAAATCGTCAGGATGATGGACAATGCGTTTTGTCAGCCTACGTTTTTTTTTTACTGTAGTAAGCTATATTGTGAAGTAACATGTTTTGCGCTATTCCACAACAATAAATGTATCTATAAAAAAAAAAAAAGTGTTTAAGCCACCACCACCAAGTTGCCACTGTTAAGTCCTTGAGCATGGCACCTTAACCCTGTCTCCTCCAGGGGCGCTGTATCCTGGCTGACCCTGCGCTCTGACTTCAGCTTCCTAAATGGGATTTGCGGAAAAAAAAAAAAAATAAATGTCACTGTGCATGTGACAAATAATTAAATCTTAAACCTATAAAGTAGTTGTAATGGAGTAAACCATTTTGCCATTATTTATTTTATCATCATTTGTAATGCTTATACTGTATGGGCTTCGGTTAAGGGCTTTGAACCACCGACCCTCCAACCAGCGCCCCAGAGCCTCAACCTCTTAAAGCCACCCCTGCCTCCTTCATCACATACTGTTTTGGAAAATAAATCAACAATGGGGTTGTAATGGTATCATCATACCAACACCACATTGATTATTTTCCTTTCACAACATGTGTTTTATTCCTTACTTATTTTGATTTTAATCTACATATACAATATATTACAGTGCTGTCATTAAATGAATTCAGTAATGTTCGCATAGATTAAGCTGACATAAAGATTTCTGCTTTAATGTAAGAGTGCCTTTTCAGGGCGTGTATTACTGTACATGTGCATACATAAACACAGATACTGTTAGTGCCTATAATCAATACTGCTACCATACCTTCTACTATTACTACTACTAATAATAAATTCTTATCTTTGGCTTCCAAATGATTTCCAAACAACACACTTCTTTCCTATTCGGTGTTAATAAATGTATAGATGTCTATTGAGGTGCTGCTGCTACTGTATACCTGAATAACCAGGATCCCTTGTGTACCAGCAGCCATCTCAAAGTGTTGCATACGGAACATCTGTTAGAAATCCGAGTCAGGGACGATATGTACAGTATGGTGCTGCTTCGCAGTAAATAATTGAAATGCAGAGTAGCTGAGGCTTCACACAAGCACTCATTTTGTGTATATTTTGCTGTCTTCCTTCATTTGTCGGATTATTCAGTTAACAACCGGTAGCAGCAATCTGTGTGTTACATAAACCCATGAGAGGTCAAGTCGAAAAATACTATCATATTCCACCCTTTATTTTGGAGTATTTTTCCAATTGCACACTACACTAGTGTGGCTGCTGTGCCGGTCTGCAGTATTTAATGGGATGTGTTTGAAATCTCGAACAATATGTCAGAGTTTGCCCCGGACCTTGTGAAACGCATTGTGCTATAGAGACACTGTGTTTAAACGACAGCTGTCTCACAGCTGCAGTCATGTTCTTTAGCTTCAGCCTTTATCCATATAGCAGTTACGGCGATGCACTGTAATTCATTAGTTAATTAAGATAAACACTGTGGTCTCTATCGAAAATGTTAGTTACTGCTTTCAGTCTTATCTAGAGACGGCTCTGGATGGTTCAAAAGGATAAAAAAAAAATAATGCATTGATGGTAAGATGGTATTAACACTCAAAGACTGACTCTGACCCTGGAGTGACCTTCCAATACTGCTTTAGCATATTAATGATTGAAGATTTTCAGTTGGTTGTAGAGGGTTCACCATACAAGGCTTTGTGTAAATTGTTCATGAAGAAGCAATTATGTGTAGGGATCTGCACATTGATATTCTTGAAAATATCTCACCATGTCGGAGCTGTTGCTATAAAATGTTAATCAACCATCTTCTGACCAATCAGAATTCAAGAATGAAGCAGTGCTACGGTATACACCGATCGTAAGGCCAACACATGCTTCCTTTAAGTGCTTTCTTTATTTCAAAGTGCTTCAAGATGAATCAATCCTCTTCTGCATAATGTGATTGACAGTGGAGAGACAGTATGTCATCCCTCCTGTTCTGACAGCACAGACAGCTTTGCTCTCCGGGGTCCTTTGCACAGATGTCTGCAGCATCATTCAGAGCTCATGATGTCTTGACGATAGGACGAATATTGTTCCGTCGCACCACATGGGATTTTCATACTATTCAGTTCGAGATTTTAACGTTTTCAACATTTCGACATATTCCATATTCATAGTCACTACAGATCTGTAAACATGCCAAATCATGACTGAACAGCTTCATTGATGACATCCGTAGTAGTGGCTGTTAATCAGTGATGAAGCTCCACAACAGTCCAAGCACATTTTGTACTCATGAGTTTATCCATCCGTTTCCCATGACATGAACATGACCTGCTATCAGGATCTCAGAGGAAATGAGAAGAGCTAATAATAATAATAGTAATCTAGCACTGTGGACTGTTCTATTAGAAACCCCAAAAGGAACTGTTACACAGTGCTGACACTGGAGACTCCTGCTATAAATGTTACAGTTACTGTTTCTTGTTACGTAAAGTCATTAATATGATTTGTTTATCATAAAGTCATACAAGTCTTGTGTTAATTAAGTGTTACTACTGTATAAAATGATTAAACTAACTGTAAGTTGTTAGAATATGTGCAGTTACAGTATATGCCCTCAGAGCTGCTGTTATAGTAGATTAATCTAGAGCAATGGAACCAGAATTAATTCTAATATAATTAGATTAGTATAGAGCTGAGAAATACATTCATTCCTCTATAGACATTAAATTTTATGAAAAGCAAAATTGGTCTATTGATGTGACATTTTCTTAAAAAAAAAAAAAGAAAAATTGTCTATAGAAACAATTTTTTTGTGTAAAAAAATACACAAATAAATAAATATCAACAAATAAAGTTTATGAAAAATCTATAGACTTTTTGTAAAAATATTTGTTTACAGACATGACATTTCTTATAGACTCTTTGTTTATAGATATGATATTTTTGTGAAAATTTTGTCTGTAGACACGAGGTTTTAGAGACAACATTTTGGTAAAATTGTTGTCTGCACATGACATTTTTGTAAAAACTTTGTCTATGCCATTTTTGTAGTGTCTGTGTCGATCGACTGCTATTTTTGTAAAAATACTGTCTATAGCCATCAGATCTCTGTAGAAACATGGTCTATAGACGTGACATTTTTATAAAAATAGTTGTCTATAGTCATAAAACCTCATGGAACCTTTGTAGCAACTTTGTCTACAGACATGACTTTTTTTTTTTTTTTTTTCAATTGTTTCTAAAATCATGACATTTTTGTAGAGTCTTTGTCTATGGACATGAACTTTTTGTAAAAATATAATTGTCTAGTCATGACAATTTCCTATATGAACTTTGCCTACATGATATTTTGTAAAAATAGTTGTCTATGCAGTAGTTATAGCCTTTATTGTAGAATCTTTGTTTCTAGACATTATAGTACAAGAAAATAATTATCTATAGTCATAAATCTGTAGGAACGTTTTTTGTAAAAAAATAGTTTTTTTTTTTTTGTGAAATTGTTTTTTTTGTAACATTTTTGTAAAAAAAAGTTATTTATGTTTATGGCCTTTGTTGTAGAAATGTAGTTTCTAGACATTGCATTTTTTTAAAGAAAATAGTGAAAATCTGTGAAACAGACATTTAAAAAGAAACTGTTCCTAAAAACAGATCCTGGACTGTTAGCAGATGTCTTTCAGTTTTTTTTGTTGTAAATTGTCCACAGGAAATCCCATAACCCCTTATCTTGCAGGCATTCTTTACTTAAAAAAAAAAAAAAAGTAATGTGACATTGATTTTAATATCCGGCCTCACCTGCTTCACACTTTGCTCCTGTTGAGATGCTCGGGTGAATAATTACATGTTTGATTACAACTAGTGCTGTCACGTTGTACACACTTACACACTTACTGTACACACACAAAGGTAAATGAACAGTATTAAAATAACACACAGGTACAACAGGAATGTGAGAACACGTTGAGTCATGTTTGTGTTTGAGATGAGCTGAAATGAAGCTGTTTTCGGAGAGGTTTGTCTTGCTGTCTATTCTGGGATTAAATCCATATATTATGGCTCATCGGGTGCTTTAAAGTGAATCCTGGTGACATGAGCCAAGAGCAGACAGAGCACTGGGTGTCCAGATAAGCGGAGGTGAATAGAGGATGCATAGGGGAGGACTGCTGTGCTGTGCTGTGCTCTGTGTGTGTGTGTGTGTGTGTGTGTGTGTGGTGAAGCTAGACAATGTTTGTGGAGCTTATCGGCTCCTGGGCACACACGCCTGCTTGGCCTTCCTATGCCCATGCGTGAACAGGAAGCAGTCTGGTTTATGTGTGTGTGTGTGTGTGTGTTTGCATATGTGTAGCTATACACTCTCTGAAATTTCTATTTTCAGGCCTAAGTGCTCACTTTGCATCTATTATTCAAACTCATTCAATCCACTGCTTTCATACCTGTGCTCCTCTCAGGCCCTTTCTCCTTCATGTGCTCTCCTCGTCCCCTCCTCCCTCCATCACTCACTCTCTTTCTCGTCATCCTCCTCTCGAACTCTTCAAGCTCTTTTAATCCTCATCCAGTTCACTTCCACTCACCCTAATGACTTTAGGTGCTCTTTTTTTCTTCACGTCAGTTCCCATTTCACGTCTCTCCCTGAGTGCTCTCTGAAGCTTCCTGGTAAATTTCACTTAAAGCCCTGAAACTTTTTCAAGACTTGCTGAATGCACACAAAACTCACGCTAATGTCATCAACGCTCATTTAGGCAGCACAGTAATTAATCTTGATTTGGCAATTAAATCGCTGCAGGGTTGCCATAGAATAGTCTCAAAAAGGGCAAATTAAATACTTAAAATAGTGCATTGGAGCTTTTCCAACACAGTACTTTTCCAGCGATACCTTAATGCGTACTAGATCTTAAGTATGGTTTCTGTAAATCTTTATACATTTAAAAAATCATTGAAGGCACCATGTTGGACCACTCTGACCATCATACTGACCATCATATCGGGAATAAGCCTTTCCTTAGCTGTTGTCATGAAGGTATTAGTTTTATGCTGTAGCACTGCAATTTGCCTTTTTTAGAACTGAGTGGCCCAAACCTTCTCCAAAACTCGACTATTATGTCTGATACCAACGAGAGAAGCAAACATTCAGATAAGAAGATAATGGTAGCTTAATCGCTAATGTGATATGTATTTTCAAAAAAAAAAACTTTTTCAATTAAGCTCTTAATCTTTATAGTCATTGTTCTTGCGTTTTTTTGTATAGTAATATGAAGGTCCCACCATAACTGCGATGTACTGCGATGTACCTTTCTATCACAACCAGCATTAACATTTTCATCAATTTGATTTATACTCGTTCTTCTATTGGATTGGACTAAACGGGCCAGCCTTCACTCCCAAAGTGCATCAGTGAGCCCTGTCACTAGTTCAATGGTTTTCGTTCCTTGGATTACTTTTGTTATTTCCAGACCAGGAACATCCCCCAAGAACTGCAGTTTTGGACTTGCTCTGACCTGGTCCTCTAGCCATTACAATCTGGCCCTTGTCAAAGTCACTCAAATCCCAATGCATGCCCATTTGTTTCTGCTTCCAACACATCAACTTCAGGAAAAAAAGGTTTCCTTCCTGCCCAATATATCCCAATCTATACTTACTGAAAATGTAGCTACTGTGAGAAATTGTAATGGCTAGACAACTGGGTCAGAGCAACTCCAAAACTGCAGTTCTTGGGGGATGTTCCTCGGTTAGGACATAACAAAAGTTATCCAAGGAAGGAAAACTGAACTGAACTGGCGACAGGGTCATGGGTGGCCAAGGCTTAATGATGCACATGGGCAGCGCAAAGGCTGGCACATGTAATCCAATGCAATAGAAGTGCAAATTCATGAAAAGGTTAATGTTGGTTGTGATAGAAAGGTGTTAGAACAGTGCATTGCTGTTTTGGTGGACCTACTCAATATTAGGCATGTGGTCATAATGCTATGGCTGAATAGTGTATACAGTCTTTTAACCAACAATGGTGTAACAAGGCAGCTGTAAATGGGCAGGGGTAGCTCAGTGGTTAAGGCATTCGACTATGGTCCGGAAGCTCCCAGGTTCAAACCCCTGCACCACCATGTTGCCTCGTTGGACCTTTGATCAAGGCCCTTGATCTGCTCAGATGTATGATGAGATATAAATGTAACTCGCTCTTAGGGTGTCTGCCAAATATTGTAAAAAAATCTAGATGTAGTTGTAAGCTCGAATAGGCAGGCAAACAAGTAGCATAGAAATACGCAAAAGAAAACAACTGATCATTTTTCATGCTTTTGAAAATAGAGGCGACCTGATGTGCGCAGTGAAGAATCTGCTTAGAGCAAAAGCTGCACCGAGTCTGGCCTGTAGAAATGCATGCAGTAGGGTAATTGGAGTTTAGTGGGGTTTCATCTGTAAAGTGCAAAAAAATAAATAAATAAAAAAGGGGAATCAATCTTTCCTGATCTTGTTCGCTCGCTCACTTATTCTTTGAGTAAACGCGATTCTTGTGTGTACGATGAAATATAACCCTGTCGGCGCCTCATACGGTACTAATTGTGTTGTGGTCACAGTATGAGTATACTGTATAATGTCTTAGGATGAGCACGGCACAGTCGTCATGATTGCAGCAGCAGTTCCTTGATCCAAATCTACATGATCCAGGAAGGATTATCGACTTAAGCAATGAGAGAGCTGTCTTTTCTTTTTCTTTTTTTTTGTAGGGGGAGGGGTTTATAAATACAATACATACAATATTTATACATGCGGGACCACGGACAGGAGATGAAAATGAGTCAGAAGTGCAGAAGCTCCAAGCTGAAGTCAAGCGTCAGGATGAATCAGGTGGGCCTGGAGGGTGAGAGGAGACACAGCGGTAGGGATGTGTCAGGATCTGGTGCTGATAAGAAAACCAGGTGGCAGGAAAGAGAGAGAGAGAGAGAGAGAGAGATTCCTAGTGCCATTAGGCCTCTATTATGAGTAAACAGGAAAAGACTGAAATGATTGTCCTTTGTCATTCAACCATACAATACACATACTGTATAGAGACTGGTTTAATTTTCATTTATTCATTCATTCATTCATTCATTCATTCTTCTATACTGCTTATCCTCTGTACAGAATCAGAGGGGCTTTGATCCTATTCCGGGAGACTTAGGACACGAGGCGGGGTACTGTACACCATGGATGCGGTCCCAATCCATCACAGGGTTTTATTTAAAATTTTTGGAATTTTTTATGAATTGTTTGCAGTTTAACACAACATAGCTAAAGAAGTAACTGAAGAACGCTTCTTTTCTAAACTGATGTTTCTTCGCTCATGCATTCTTTGCAGTGCGATTCTTTCTCAATGACTCTTCAACTCCGAGTCGTTCGTTCCTTTGTCACGTGACGCCCATAGACGCTATGCAGTGCAATAGATTGAAAAGAACGAACGACTCAGACTGGAAGATATGAGAGGTGACCTACTCATTCTGTTTATTATAATATGTAGCTGCATTGTAATATTTTCATTACTGGAACTATAGCCAAAATTTGTGTGTGTAGACGTATTAGGAGTCTTTTTTATTTCTGATCAAAAGAACGAAATGAACTAAATGAGATTCAAAGAACCGAGTCACTAAAATGATTCAAACTTCCCATCACTAATGTATGACATATGTGGGTCAAGAAATACGTTTGTGAATTACCTTACACTGATATGTGGATTGCTAAATGCATTTGTGAATGCAGGTTTCACATTTGCAGTGCAGAAGTATTTACATATAGCGCAACTCTGGTTTACATTTAGACCATCTTGGAATTCCAGCTAATGTAGATGGTTTTATTTGAGGAATTACATGGATGTGAACATAAATGCTTTACATTGTATGATTTTTCTGTCACAGTCCAAAATCTCACACCCTAAAAAATTCATCGGATGACTTGATATCGGCGGTTTCAGAACACATGACATGATAAAGATAAAACGTTTCATCACTGGTGGCACAGTGGCTTAGTGGTTAACACTGTCGCCTTGCATCTCCAGTTTCTAGGTTCGATTCCCACAGGTCTGTTTGCATGGAGTTTGCATGTTCTCCCAGTGCTTGGTGGGTTTCCTCCATGTACTCTGGTTTTCTCCAACAGTCCAAAGACATGCAGATTAGGCTAATTGTCATTCCCAATTTGCCCATAGTGTGTGAATGATTGGCACCCCATCCAGGGTGTTCCCCGCCTCGTGCCGCTTCACAGTCTCCTGGGTTAAGCTCCAGACCCCGTGATCCTGTATACAGAATAAAGCAGTATAGATGATGAGTGATTGTTTCATCACTTTAGTTGGCATAAGGCTTTTATAAAAACCTATAACATCACATGATGAGTTTTCACAACAGCCTTCTAACATCATCTATCATCTAACCCTGTAACCTCATGGTTATGAATGTGTTATAATCCCATATGCAGGTTTGGTTCAAATAAAGTGTTACCATAAGGTCAAATCATAAACACTGCCTAAACTTGGCTTAAGGAAGGTACAGTAATGATATCACAAGTAGCTAAAAAGGAAAACTTACATGACTGTCACATGATCAACTCACATTTTTTCAGGAACACATTCCGCTTTCTTTTCTTGTTCCAAACAACGTGACAGCGTTTCATCTCGTCTGTGCATTCAAGTGCATCCTCCTGAAATAATGAAATCATCCACGGCGCTTTTTGTAAAATATAGGGTAACTTTAAAGGTTAATGGTGGCTTATTTGAGACAGTTCGCTGGAGACAAAACTCTTAGTTGAGAAAACTCACTCTCAGCTTCATTGTTCATTCTCTTTAGAAGAGTTATTATTATCACCCGTCATTAGGACAGTTGCATAGGCTGTGACTGAATGCTATTAAGTCTCTCTCTCTCTCTCTCTCTCTCTGCAGAATGACACTTGGAGTGAGCTGTACTCCTTTGCCGTGTTTAAGGCGATGAGTCATATGCTCTGTATAGGTTATGGCCGTCAGGCTCCGGAGAGTTTGTCTGATATTTGGCTGACCATGCTCAGCATGATCGTAGGAGCCACCTGCTACGCCGTCTTCATCGGCCACGCCACCGCTCTCATCCAATCGCTGGACTCTTCTCGGCGACAGTACCAGGAAAAGGTAAGAAAGCCAGTGATGTGGGATATCAAAGCTGATGGCCTTTTGAAGGAGAGATTGGTTGTATATTTGCTTAGCTGTACTTTGATCACGGCAAATGCCACCATACTGTATATTCGCTGTGGAATGGCAGGGCGTGTCTATGAAACACAGTTTACAAGGATAAGATGAAGCTAATGTTGCATGCAGGTTTTTAAGGTTTGTAAGCTGGTATTGTGGTTGTGCTTGGTTTTTAACATGAGATTACAAATCAAAGGTGGATGAATGTAAAGACCTTATCAAATCAATGCCCGGAAATACATACTGTACGTTTGTGTTTTGGTATCGGACGGATAATGGATATGTAAGAAAAACATCCTACTAGAATGATCAGCTTGAGTATTTTGTTATTATTTTAACTGAATTTTTTTTTTGTCTAATTATATTCCTCAAACAAGACTATATTGACTTTTTACTAATAATGCCATAATGTAATGTACTGATTGCTCAATTCTGATGGTTCAAAAGGTCCTGATTAAGGGCAGATTACAGACTTAAATTAATGCACTCGTTTTAATACTTTAGGGACTTACAGTGTTGTGCAAAAGTCTTGATCCTCATTTATTTATGACTTACAAAAGTCAGACCTTCTTGAATTTTTAATATAGTTTTATGGAATAGGATTGCTGAATGACTTTTTTTGACTCTCATATTTGGCGGGTTTTTGGCTCTCATGTTCAGTCCAGTCCCTGTACCTGAGCAGTTTTGGAGGAATGTTTTTGTTTGTTAAGCCACACTGTGACCTATGAATCATTCAAGCACAAAAACACGTAACTGAAGGCATGAACCAGTGAGAACTAGGCGCAGATGATGACACATGATCATGCTGGTGATTAGTACTGTATATTGGTGGTGCAGAATAAGTAGTGCTGAGTGGTTGGAACAGACGAGAGGGGAAATGAGGTTGCTGCTGAGGTTGTTACATAAACCAACTATTTTTTAAATGGTATCTTTAGGCTGTTTGAAGTATCTCACAGTAAAACATCTGTTCCCATTTCTTTAGTCTAATCTACATCATTTAAATTTGAAGAAAAGGGTCCTGCACACGGTTGGTACACCACATTAACTTCAATCATATGAGGTCTGATTAAGGGAAACAATCTAATCGGTTTGTTTAAGCCATGTCATTTTATTTCTATCTGCTGTAGAAAAAAAGGAGCTATTGTGTTGTTTTGAGAAGCTAGCCCACTGGAATGATCCATGGCAATAACTGAAAGCTGCAGCCGTTTGCAATCACACCAGAGGAAGATGTATTGGCTGCTGGAGTTGAGTGGAACTTCCTGCCACAGCGGGAAATTGTCTTATTGTTTGGAAGAAAAATTCGCTGACCTTGGGGGGGTCCATTAAAGGCCCACAAAAGGCTTTTACGGAGGTCAGAAGAAGAATTTCTTTGCCTCAGGCAGGTAACTCCTGCCAGCAACTGTGATGAGTCTCCACACCAACATACACTATAGTAGCTATTATTTGTCAGTGTCAGTGTTTGAGATTACAGTGACATTGTTGATATACTGTACACTCACCGGCCACTTTGTTAGGAACGCTTGCTTTGCTTATCACTGCAGAAGAACACACAATATCATACAGATGATATTATCACTATTATAATGAATCAGAGAGGAGGAAAATGTGATCTCAGCCACTTTGACCAGAACATGGTGGTTAGAGCCAGACAAGCTGAGAATGACTGATCTTCTGTGATTTTCACACACAATAGTGTGTCACAGTAGTCAATAGTTTACAGAGAATAGTGCAATATACAGTACATCCAGGTCTCTGGTTTGAGAAGAAGGTGACAACAACTCCAATAACCACTGTTTACATCAATGGTGAGCAGAAAAGCATCTCACATTGATACAGTAAATTCATATCAGGTTCCAGGTCTGATCAGGCAAAAAGAAGATCATGAGGTTTTGTGAACAAACTAGTTTTGATTTTTAATGCATGGATCGATTAACAGTGACCAGAATCGAATAATTTTCAGCTTGATTGTTCCCAGATGATCTCAAATACCGTGCCAGAAAACTTACCCTACAGTACATGCATGGGCTCATGGGAGGTGCAACAGAAAAAAACGATCGCTCTATCATTCAGTAATGGCAAATTTGAATCTCGGGTGATGCTCAAGCCATCCATAGCTGGGAGTTTAGGGAGCAGATTGGGTGTGCGCTCTCACACCAGTCATAGCAACACTAGAACGTCATGACCATCTGTGAGCTCACACAGATAGCACTTTCCTCCGAGTGTTTGATGCCGCCCCCTAACTGTGCGTTAGCAGTAGTTCAAAAAAAATGCGGTCAGCTGGCACCACGTGTTCTGAAGGAGCGAATAATAGCCCTCTCTCTCCCTGGTTCTTAACTGACGCAGGATTTTAAGTTTCGACAAAAATGCTTCGTCCAGAATCATGGAGCAATTTTTAGTTGCTATTTAATAGTCAAGATTTTGTTCTGAACACACAGTTGAATTTTTCATTAGAGAAAAGTTACAGAGATGTCCATGTTGTTAATTATAGTTCTTAGAAAGAAATAAAGTTTTAATACTGAAGGGGGAAAAAGTTTCACATAATTTTTTAAAGCAAATAAACGAACTTTTGTATTAAAGAAAGAGTTGCCATGCAAACTTTTGTATCAACACAATTACACAATCAATCAACTAACCCAAAAAAAAAAAGTTATGAGAAAAATGAAATTTGAATGAATACTGCAATTCACATTTCTGAATGTTTTCAGTTATGTATTTTATTACATACAGTAAGTAATATACTTCATATAAAAAAGAAAAACACAGATGGCATAATGTATGCTTATTATTTTTGCCTGAGGCTTTAAACTAAGAAGAAAGTATGCTTCTAAAAATGATTGTTTTAAAAATATTTAATCAGATGAATGTGTAATTTAAATTTTAATATTTGTCTTAAAACCAGTAACGTTACCTCAACACCAAAACCAATCGAGGCCCATTAAACTTTAAATGCTGCCAGAACTGTTTATTTATTTACCTACATTCGGTGCTTGTAACCTGCAAGTCACGGTTGTAAGTTGTCTGTGTTGCTAACTGTGTCTGTTCTGTTGTGTTTTTTCCCCACACATATTGGTTACTGAATACAGATATTATAATTATGTATTCTGAATATATAACTTTATTATTCATATTCAGTTCCAGTGCTACCTTGTCAAATAACGATCCATCAATTTGGACCTCGGTCACTCAGTATGCCACCACAGTACACAACAGAACTGATGTTCGAGCCATACATACTAGAAATGCTGACATCTACAGCAGATTCGAACAGCAAATGACAGCATGACCTAACTCGCTTATTAGTACTAACTTATAACTTGGATAAAACAATTTTTATTAAAAAATTATAAAATAAATGGAATTGTCAAAATGTTGTGGTATTTGAGGAATAAATCCCCGCTGTTGATGATTTTCCTGTTAAAGCGAGCTCCATCGTGTTTTATTCCACTTAGACCACAGCAATGTGACGATTTCAAAACAATGAAGTCATTTATAAATTCTTTGCCTAACCCTGACATACTGTTTGAGTCAATTTTGACTTATTTTGACATTTAAGAGCAATAAAACAAAGTTATATTGTTCTTGCTTAGGATTTTATGACGTTTCCCAAAATGTCCCAGATTTTACAAAAATATAATAAATAATTATATTTCATTGTCATTGGGAAGGTAGAGAAAGTTCAAAGGGGACCTTGACACCATCTTGACCAACTGTGTTTCCACAGGTTACCGTAAGCACCTCCAAGCAAAGTAACAATTAACAAGTAACCAGTGTTGCAATGTAATGAAGTATACATACTGTACTGTACTGGACTTAAGTAGACTTTTCACTTTACTTCATTATTTTCTGCATCGAGCAGAATCTCCCTGCCAGATAAGATGCCTCTTATGCCTGCCGAAATTCACTGAATTATTGGCATTCAAAAACTCCCAATCCAACCTGGATTAGCAGTTAAATGACTACCGTTGAAAAACGTTAATTAGTTAATTTCATAAGCTTCTTTAGATATCTGACTAACATGATGACTAGGCGAATGTATACTAGCTACAGTACTATCGCTGATTAGACTACATGCAGATTTTTAATTGATTTAATTGATTTTAACTGATTTTTTCCTGGAATTAATAAAAAATTTGTTCTTTGAGAAAGCGTGGGAAAATCCGAGCCAGAATTATAGCTGCTCACCTTTTTTATGTTTACTTTTATTTTTAATATTTAAGTACATTTTGTATCAAAAAATTGCTTTTGATGCATAAGTGCAGTAGATATCAGATACTTTAAGACCTTTAAGACCCCAAGTAATGTTTTAAAAGTTTCTACCAAAGTCATTTTCTGGTGAGCTACTTGTACTCAAGTATTGCTTTCGAGTACTTTATACAAGACTGCAAGTAACCTATCATTTTTCCGAACACGGTCACACAATCAACATATATCAGAGGAGTGTGTGTGTGTGTGTGTGTGTTTATAAATAGAGTATGTTTGCGCACACCTGGGGACTATAAACCTGAGCCCCTAGAATTTGAATTTGGTCAGGAGCTCTTGAGGAGGAATCTCCCCATGATTGGTACAGCGATGAGGAACAAGTCTATAGCTGGTATTTGTTTTAATTGCAAAAGTAATATCACCTTCCCAGTACACTAGCAATGGCAGTGCAGCAATCTGAATCTGGCCAATGATCATTGATTAAATCGCATCAATTAACAATTAAATATTAATCATCCAATTACTAAGGGTTAAAAGAGAAAAAGGCGGCACGGTGGTGTAGTGGTTAGCACTGTCGCCTTGCACCTCCAGGGTCCGGGTTCGATTCCTGTCTCTGTGTGCATGGAGTTTGCATGTTCTCTCCGCGTCTGGTGGGTTTCCTCCATCGTCCGGTTATAGACGATGAGTGAGTAAAAATCGGATTGCTTATATCACTGTGTGTTAGGAGCATATGGGAGTACTGTAATGTTAAAATGTTTAACTGAAATTATTGTGTAACTTGACATAATAATGTAATTATGTATTCATTCTTTTTAAAGATATTCAGTATAGAATCCATCAAGTCGAACCTAAGCTGAATAATTACACACTCATTATGTTTAATTAATTACTTAAATCACAACTTGTCATTATGATTAACAGAAAATTAATTGTTCAGCCCTAATGTGTATGCAAGTGAGTGTGTGTGTGCATGCGCGTGTGTGTGTGTGTGTGCGTGTGTACAGTATGTGTGTGTGTGTGTGTGTGTGTGTGTGTGTGTGTGTGTGTGTGTGTGTAATCGTAAATATTTAAATAAATATTAAATATTCCTCTCCTGATCATTATGAGTTGCGCAACATAAAACAGTTTTAATCCCAGCACAAACACACAACCAGAGTTGATCACCCAACATAAAACCCTGCCCAGATTAATCACACTGTAAAATGATTTGCCTCTTTTATTTAGAACGCATGACTCACCAGATTGTCTGCAACTACTTTCATCTATGAAACTATATGCATTCTTTTTTTCTTCTTCATTCATATCAGTAGATCTGAATTTCCTGTTCATTAATACGACATCAGTCTTTCACTTGGCAGTTCAGTCAAGGACAAAGTCACTTTCTTATAATCTCGCTCGTTCACCTCTTTCTTGCTTTCTTTTTTTCTCAAGCTTTTATCGATATGTATCTATCACTTTCACACTACTGTACATCTCCTTTCTTTCTCTATTAATCTAGATATACATATTTCTGTCACTAGATCTATCTATCTATCTATCTATCTATCTATCTATCTATCTATCTATCTATCTATCTATCATGTTGTCCTTTCAAGTTAAATGATAAAAAAGCTAAGGAATCTAATTCAGCAGTGCATTATGGACATAAATATTATAAAAGCCTTATTATACAGTGAGACATATTTAAGAAAACAAATTGTTAACAGTCACATTTGTGTGTGCACACATACAAGTATACAGACACTCACATCAGTGGGAGGAGTGTGTGGGTGGACAGTCAGTCGCTCACTCACAGTCCCTCAGGTTGGGACATTTTTATTTATTTATTTATCTTTTAACTCTGTATTTTAATGCTTTTTTTTTTTCTTTTGCATGAAAACCATCTCACGGGTTTAGCACCAATGGTAACAGTGTAAGTCGTTGTTTTGTGGAGAGTTTTTTCCTGCAGGCTGTTTTTCGCTTTTATTTTTACTAATCATTTTCCGACTGTTCTTTTTTCCGCCTGCTCTCTCTATATCCGTCTGTGTCTCCCAACACACCATCTTCTTCACAGTTTTTTTTTTCTGTACCTACATAAAGTCTCTTTGAATGTGTCTGTCTCTTCTGAGACATGCTCTCTTCCTGATTTTCTCACTAGTCTCACTCATTTCTAGTGGCCATGACGGACTGTCTTGAAGCTGTCACCTTTCCTGATTATTGTAGGAATTAGACTAAATATAAAATCAACCCACAATCGGTCATAATATTTAGTTGGATAAATACTGCAATGGTTGTAAAGCTCACTCACTCATTGTCTATACCGCTTTATCCTGTATACATGGTCGTGTAGAGCCTGGACCCAATCCCAGACCTTGGTCCTAAGGGCATAGATGGGGTTCCAATCCGTCCACCACTTAGCCTAATCTGCATATCTTTGGACAGTGGGAGGAAACCCACCAAGCATGGGAAGAACATGCAAACTCCATGCACCCAGACCTGTGGCGGGAATCGAACCCGGACCCTGCAATGTACGGTATAAGGCGACAGAGCTAACCACTAGGCGACCGTGCCACCTGGTTGTAAAGCTTTCCAGAATAAATACTGTTTTTTTTAATGGTGCGTCTTCAGCTGTTCAAAAACAGAAACAGTTTAAACGTCAAGGCTGGGTACTTAAAGCTAACGGCCCAGCTGCCATTTTTTCTTTCTCGCCTCGAGCAGCTTTTATTCCATCTTGTCTTCAAGCTGTCTCGGTGATCAATGTTACAGCACTGAGACATTTATTGCTCTTACTAGTATTGGTTGAATGAGTCACTATGGACCACACTGTTGTTCTATAAACCTCAAGGAAACTTTAAACACATCTGTAGTCCAGGCAAATCACTCTCCTGTAGCTTGAGAATTAAAAATCCTGACTGGCTGCGTTATTGTTCATGTTAATCAATATAATGAAGTGTGCACTTGAGTAAAAATCTGAATGTGTACTGTAATTGAGGCCATATGAAAAACACCTGCAGCTTGTTTTGGAGAATGTAGCTGTGAGGAGTCAGCACAATAGCACTGTCGCCTTGCACCTCCTGGGTCTAGGTTCGATTCCCACCTTGGGATCTGTGTGCGTGGGGTTTGCATGTTCTCTCTGTGCTTGGTGGGTTTCCTCCCACAGTCCAAAGACATGTAGGTGAGG
>JAQMYG010000018.1:14873180-14887641 GCA_030014215.1 Clariallabes teugelsi
AATGTAGAAAGAAATAAAAATCAGGAACCATCATGGAGTTAGAAAGTGACCCCAAACTTTTGAACGGTAGTGTACATCACAGAACTTTTTAATGAAATTGAGTAATGGACTACATTTGCTTTATAAGTCTAGAGTTAAGAACAGCTTATAAATTTGTTAGCTAGCCTACGTAAATAACATAATTGTTTTTGGCCATAAATAGTTTTAGCCATATCTTCTATGTTTTCATCCTTGTCTATATATAGCTGTGCGGCCATAATAAAGCCACTTGTTAGTGCAATGAGAAAAAAAAAAAGTCTTTATTTGCTAGACAGCATGAAGAGTGCTCATTGAGAGAGCAAAAAACTTCATGTGATCTGGTGAGTTTAGACTGACCCCATCCCAGAGAGATGCACCCATCATGTATAGTGGCCACTGTACAAGCTTCTGGAGGCTGTGTTATGATTTAGGGTTGCTTCAGTCTATCAGGTCTAAACTCAGCAACGTTATGTGGAAGTAAAATGAAGTCAGCTGATGACCTGAATGATCAGGAGTTTTTCTTTCCTGATGGCAGACGCATATTTCAGGACTCAAATGATGAAAGAGTGGTTCCTGTGAGCATGAGGAATCATTTTCACACATGAATTGGCCACCTTATTGAGTGCCGGAATTTTATTGAGTGTGGGAGTTTTATTGAGTGTCGGCCAGACAGTGTATACATCAAATAAAACCTGCTTTGCGAAAGGCGGTGAGACTTTTTTTCTGTCTTTCTCTGGATGGAACAAACATATGCTGGCCTTCGACTTAGAATTACAATGAAACCAAAAGATAAGTAAATAATTAATTATAAGGAAATAAACAGCATGCATATTATGACAGCTGTGTGCTTGATTGATTTTCATTTCGTTTAAGTTTTGAAGCCAATGATCCAAGTGTATGTAAAACATCTGGAGAAATACGGTATATTCAAGTGAATTCTGCGAGAGCAGAGGCACTGCCTTCTATCGATATCCGACCGAGAACATAATATATCATAGCATTGAGATTTGAGATTTGACTACTGGGTGCTCACAGCCTGAAGGTGACGTTTGACACAAAAGCAGCCCTCATGTCCCTCTGCATATGCTGCATTAAATGATTGTGTCTACTGCGTGAGATTCCTTCAGGCACCTGACCTGCTTTAGTTCTGCTTGACAGTTTGTGTGCATACGTGCGCGACTGTGTCCGTGTCCGTGACCGTGACCGTGTGTGTGTGTGTGTGTGTGTGTGTGTGCTCATAAATGCTGATACGAGTGCATGTACTGTACATGTATTAGTATTTCAAGGTGTGACTTTGCACATGGTTGTGTGTGTGTGTGTGTGTGTGTGTGTGTACATTATCCTGTAATGATTTTATAGCCTCTATAAAACTAAATTGGATGGCTGTAGTAAATCTAAAAGATGGAGAAAGAGATTAGGTAGTAAAAAATGAGATTGAGCCAGACTCATCAATGAGTCTTCGTCTGTCACCTCAACCCCCCACACACACATACTGTACACACACACACATTTTACAGCTCCTTTCTTAAACTAAAAAGCCCTTAATTTACTTTAATTTATTTACAGCCTACAGCTTTCCTCTCTGTGCCAAGAAGATTTGGCAAAAGCAGAAACGCCATTCAAACCCTGACATTTTAAACTTCTCCTGCAGCCAGTTTAGTTGTCTATGATTTTACTGAGTACATCATTTGCGCTATCAGTGTTGTGTTGGCGTGGCATGCAAAGTAACAATTTGAGCATGATGAATTAATTTTATGTTAATCATAAGCTTTGACATTGTAAAAACGGTGGTTGCTCATTTCCGCAGGTACTTACCAGAAAAATAAATGAATAAGTTGTAGACATTCTGTAGGATCTGGGTTGTTCTGTTGAAGCAGGGAAAGCCTTGAGTACACTGTTTAGAGTTGTTAAGCTAAGAGCAAGCTAACACAAGTTAAGTCAAGTAGGCTTTTATTGTCATTTCAACCATATACAGTTCAGTACACAGTGAAACGATAAATGAGCAAAGCTAACTAGCTAATTAAGAAACATAACTAGCTAACTAGCTGAAAGAAGACAAAGTGACCACACGACACATTTCAATACTTCGTGATGATGGGGTAACAAGCTAACGACTGATCGGGTCACTCGGGTTCTTTCAACCCATCCATTATAAAGTTCAATTTAAATGTAAGTTTAGCTTCCAACTTTGTGGCAACAGTTTGGATCAAAAACACCTAATGTCGCCTCCGAGTGGCGCAGTGGTAAAGTGCTCGCCCTATCATCCAGAGATCGCAAGTTCGATTCCCGGGTGATGCTGTAACCTCTCGCAGACGGAGGCCTAGAGAGAGCTGATTGGCCGAGCTCTCTCAGAGGGGAGGGAAGAGAGGTACTTAGTGCTCCCACATTAATCACGGCTCTACAGCCAATCAGGGGCGTCTGTGAGCTCGTGCAAGCGGAAGGAGCGGATAGCGCTGTCCTCCGAGTGTGTTACGCCGCCCGCAACAGCATTTCAGAAAGATGCGGTCAGTTGGCGTCATGTGAGGAGGGAACACGTGATAGTCTTCGGCCCTCCCGACTCAGTGGTAGTAGTAGCCTTAATGTGGGAGCCCCCTAGTGACGGGGAGGAATTGGACACAACTACAGTAAATTACGGAGAAAATGGGGGAAAAATGAAAAAAAGAATCACCTAATGTGACGGTCAGGTGTCCACATACTTTTGTCCATGTAGAGTACTTTATATGAAAACTGGAGTAGAACATTTCCATACTATAAAAACCTTCTGATGTCAATTTCCCCTTTAATTGTCATGAAAAAAGCCTTTATAATAACGTATGACTAAATTGACACTGTAATTACGTTTACTGTAGCATTAAGCACAACGTACAGTAAGTTGCAAATATCCAAAATAACTAGTTATTTGTAGAAATAAATGCACAGCCTTATCTAAACACAAAAATAAATAAATAAAGAAATAAATAACAGATCAGGTGAACTTGAATAACAATGATTATTAATTATATATTATATAAACTTGCAGCAGTATCATGTTCGCCCAAAGCTCATCTCCACACATGAGGACCAAACGCTAGCCTGTCTGGTCCAATCCCAATCCCTGGACCAAGCCAATGCACAGTGGCACAAGTTGCTGGAAAAAGTCAATGCTAGCCACAATACAAAGGCACCAGAACACCCAGTACACCACAGCCTGCTGTATATGGGGCTCAGCGGGCAAAGAGACCAAAGTTGTTGAACTCCCAAGATCCCAATCCGATCAAGCACTAATGGGACGCACCAGAGAAACGAGTCTGATCCATGGAGGCCCCACCCCACAAACCACAGCACCCAAAAGATCTCGATGCACAAGGCAAAGCTAGAACCAAGATGGTTTTAACATTAAAGGATTAAAAGTTTAAATGTCTGATCAGTGTGTACTGTGTATAAACAGAATATGATACATTAGAACAGAACAATGTGCATTATACACCACAATGCTTTTAAAAGACCATGTTGATAAGGTTTATATTAATCTGCCTGTTGTGTTGTGTATTGTTCTATCATGCCGATAACAACTTTAAACTGCAATAAAATAATATCATCATTTTATAAGGAGTTTATTGAAAGCATTGTGTGAGAAATATGGGTAATTTTGGGAAGGAGTCACCAGTGACAGCACATTATGACAGTAAGAGGTAAACCTCATCAGACAGTGAAAATTGTTCAGGATGGATGGAATGATTTGCAATTTCCTGATAACATATGCTGCTTTTTCTGGCTTAGTACCTGAGAGAGAGAGAGAGAGAGAGAGAGAGAGAGAAGGCAGTCTGGTGAGGGAATGATTGTTTACAGCTGCTACTTTTTCTTCTATTATAAATGTACCAGCAGATTCTTTAATTATTATACATTCTTTAGTAAATAATGAACCGTTATATTTGAAAACAATTGTTTTAGATGAGTGTAATACTTCAGGATGTGGGCTTTCATGGCAATACCTTCAGGATGTTATTAAGTTAAGTTCAGCCTTTATTCATCACATATACAGTACAGTACATTACTGTGAAATTCTTTATTCTTTGCATATCCCAAGTTTTTTGTTAACAGAGGTCTGAGGTCAGTGTGCTGTGACTGAGGTTCAGCCATTATATGCCGCCCCGGAACAGACAGGGTTAAGGGCCTTGCTCAAGGGCCCAACAGTGGCAACCTAGTGGAGCCGGGGCTTGAACCACAGACCTTCCGATCTCTTAACACATTGAGCTCCTTAGTAACTAAGAATAGTTTCCTATAACTGCACAAGCTGTCACGTTTTACTTGTTACCTACTGTAGATATGTATAATTTAGTATTGAAATATCTAAACACTATTTTTTTTAAATATGCATACCATTCTTTCATGTAGCTATTTAAACAGGTATACAAACTAGTATTTTTTTTTATACAGTAATCTATAAATAAGATGGTGTAGTGGTTAGCATTGTCGCCTTGCACCTCCAGGGTCCGGGTTCGATTCTCGGCCAGGGTCGGTTCCCGTCTCTGTGTGCGTGGAGTGTGCATGTTCTTCCCGTGCTTGGTGGGTTTCCTCCGGGTACTTTGGTTTCATCCCACAGTCCAAAAACATGCATATTAGGCTAATTGGTGTTCCCAAATTGCCCATAATGTATGTGTGCGTATGTGTGTGTGTGTGCCCTGCGATGGATTGGCTCCCTGCCTTGTGCCCCAAGTCTCCTGGGATAGGCTCCAGGCCCCCCACGACCCTGAATACAGGATAAAGCGGTATAGACGATGAGTGAGTGAGAGTGAGTAATCTATAAATAGATGAGCGAGCCACATCTGGCTAATTGCAGTAGTTGAGGCACGCTATAAGCTCCATCTGTAGCTCCACTGGGTTTTATTAGATACACCTGCAGTTCAGGTGC
The DNA here is from genome assembly GCA_030014215.1 of Clariallabes teugelsi. Lineage (NCBI taxonomy): Eukaryota > Metazoa > Chordata > Actinopteri > Siluriformes > Clariidae > Clariallabes > Clariallabes teugelsi. Next base: position 14,878,090 of record JAQMYG010000018.1, read on the forward strand.
GGTTCAGTCCAAAGAGCCAAGCATGAAGAATGATTCTCTTTCTCTGTCTTTTCTCACTATTAAGCTCCAGCAGTCGTTTGTCTTCTACCACATTGCTCCTGCTTCTTATCACTTATCACCTCCGTTTTCCCTCATCTCTGGCCGTTTATCTAATATGGCGCCTTGCCATTACTCTTTGTCTGGGCGCTGCTAAAAATATGCATCCTATAGTGAATTGATCCTCAACCTAGCCTGGGCTCTATAGTGTCTACAGTATGAGAAGTTGCCCGCTTGGTTACAGTGAGTAAATTCGTTCAGGGTTTAATCAATACTGCTCACAGTTGTCTAACTTGGAGAGGCTTGGAAACTGGCAAGACATGCGACAAATACAATGCAAAAAAAAGTCTAAACCAAATCTACGTTTCTTGTTGGAAGACCTGAATGATATTCTCTAAATGTTCTGACCAAAGCTTATAAAGGTGCACTTCTCTTTGGGATATTTAAGAGCTCTCAGAGATGTGTCATTCGATACAGAAGTGCACAAATGGGCTTTGCAGCAGCATGAACTGACATTTTATTTTATTCATTTCGATTTTAAGTGCAGTCCAGAAAACCTGGTCTGCTTAAAAATCACAGTATGTGGTTTCAGGTTCACCTCAAATCAGCCTGGGTGTGGATTGCACCATCTATGTAAGATATCTCTACTCCTGGGACTGGACTTCGTGTCACGTTACATCGTGCTTCAGAAGCAGCTCATTTGTGCCAAGCATATGTGGTTACAAAATGTTTCTCTAGGTCACTGATGTATTCGGTCCTATGTTATGTGTCAATATACTGTACTGTATGTATAACACTGTAGAATTGCATATGACTGGAAATTGGATACTGCAGTCAGCTCAGCTTGTGGTTGTGGTGCACATATTTGCATGAAGAGCATGGCTTAAGATGCACTTCTCGTGACAATTGCAACAGTTGATCTGGAGTGAGAAAGACATGCTTGGAGGTAGCGGTGCATGAGGACCTGCCTGATACTATAAGCTGTGTATGAGTGGCTGAGTGATTAAGGCTTTGGACTACAAACAACAAGTCCTTGAGCAAGATGCTCATCTTTGGAAGTCAAATGTCTGCCGAATGGTTTGCACAGTCATACAAGGAGCAAAGAATCACAAAGAGAACTGACAAATTGATAATTGTACTGTACATGTGTGATGATGAAACAAAGCCCAGAATCAATCCCGGAGAGCCTCGGAAACCAATATTTGGGTTAACCTTATTATTTAGGCACAGCACTATTACATTCATAACCACTGTATATATGATACTACTGTATATACTGTGCATAACTAAAATTCTTGTTCATTCTTGTACGGCTATCTGGAACATATGCCATAACACATCATTTCAAAGTAACATAAATGAGAGCGATAAAAGGAAATCATTGACAAACAATGTATAAAAATGTGAACCTATGATGTTAGGAAACGAAACCTTTCACAAACAAGTCCAGAATTGATCCCGGAGGTCATCTGACTCAAATAATCGAGTCGACTTAAAAACGCCGATAGTCATATGATTAGCAAGGACCACAACTACATTACTTAGAGGCAGCTATGATATAATATCCAGAAGGCCGACACTCTACAGTATACAGTATATGACTAGTGGTGGAAAAATATGAGAGTAATTCTCCGTCTCTACTAGGCATACAGTACATTTGGCATGTTTATACTTTACTTTATTGTTGTATTATTGAATTTTAATACTTGATCTTGTTTGTAATTACATCTACAAGGAAAAAAAAAGTTATACACCTTACATTATTTATTCAGACCCTTTTTCTTAAATTTTTCTGCACATCAAAGATGATCAAGATCATCAATGTGGAAAATAGAATAGAATAGTCCCCTATTGTCATTTACACTCTGACCTTCTCATGCTACAGAATGTAAAAGTGAAATGCTATTGCTATCTGTATGGGCATGAATATGGATAATTCACCAGACCGCAGTGTGGAACATGAGGATGAGCACATCTGGCCCTGCATCAATAATGTCTTCACTATGCGAAGACTTAATTAAAATGACGTGTCTCCTTCGCCTCCACAGAAGGCATGAATTGCATCTAATCTGGAAAAAAAAACAAAAACATTTTGAGGTTATTTTCATTAATTTGCTAACATTCACATATTTATTTAACTAAGCTGGCTTTTTTTTTTTTTTGCTTCTTTGTTACACTAAGTAATGAAGTCTATGCAGCAAGTCAACCTCTAGTTGACTTTGGACAAAATGAACCTTTAAAGGTTGTAGATACAGTGGGGACTTGGATTGCGAGCATAATTCGTTCCGGAAGCGGGATCGTATATCAAACACTCGTAAATCAAAGCGAATTTCCCCATAAGAAATAATTAAAACTCAAATTATTCGTTCCACAGCCCAAAAAAAATAAATACATAAAAATAACTAATACAAAATATAAAGTAAAAATAAAACAAACTAACCTGCACTTTACCTTTGAGAAAAGTACAAATAAATCCTGACGGATAAGTGTTTCTGTTAGTGTTCGTGCGCGCATGTGTTGTGTGTGTGAGTGTGTTTGTGTGCGCATGCGCTGTGTAACTGTGTGTTTGTACGCTGTGTGTGTTTGTGTGAAGCTAATGTAAGAGGAGAGGAGGAATGAGCCCCTCCCCTCTCCTCCCTCTTTCCATCTTACACAGTAACCCTCCTCTTCTCTTATTTTCACGCACACATTAATGAGAGACTGTTTTATCAGGAAAATTATCAAGGAACATCGCTAATGACACTCGAGTGAGTGCAAACTAATGGAATCGCTGCTGTAAAGTAAAACAAAACAAATTAACCTGCACTTTATCTTTGAAAAGAATCGCAACAGAGCAGTGTTTCCGTTAAGAGTGTGTGTGTGTGTTTGTGTGAAGGCGAGAGTAGGAGGGATGGGTGTGTGAGTGTGAAGGCGAGAGGAGGGGGGAGGGAGCACGCTGTCCAATGACAGAGAGAGAGAAAATGGATCTTTAACCTCTCTAATGAGACTTCCTTCTGCTTTACATGCGTGCACACACACGTGTTATAGTAAACAGTACACGCGTGCACGGATGTTGATTATACCAGTGGGAGTTGTGAACTAAGACCCAGCAGGGGAGTCGATTACCCACAATTCTGCAGCGCGTGAGAGAAAAACTATTGGCTCAGTTGTGATCACGTGACACTCGCCGTCAAAACAAGAAGCGTACGCGTGACACATGATACTCGGTATTAGTAAACCAAGACTTTCAAGTCAAAATTTAGTAAAAAATTGTGCTCGTCTTGCGGAACACTCGCAAACCGCGTTACTCGCAATCCGAGGTTCCACTGTAATTAATTAGTTTTTGCATGAAAACAATTTAGCATGTTTCTTTTTCTTTTTTTTTTACTTTCATTTAAGTACTTTTTTGTGACAAAAATCCATTTATGTGATATCCTGGTCATTCAGTACATTGAGGTCGACAGCTGACTTCATTTTATTGCCACAATGTTGCTGAACCTACACCTGACCAACTGAAGAAACCCCGGATCATAACACTGCCTCCAGAGGCTTGTACAGTGCATGATGGGTGCATCGCTTCATGCGCTTCCCTTCCTACCCTGATGCATCTCTATAGAATGGGGTCAATCTGAACTCATCAAACCACATGACCTTTTTCCAAGTCCAATCTTTTCTTGGACCAAGTCCAATCTTTGTGCTCCCTAGCAGATTTCATCCTTTTTTACTGATTTGTCTCAAAAGATTTAGTCCCAATCCTGTGAGTTCTTGTCACATGTGTATGTGTGTGTGTGTGTGTGTGTGTGTGTGTGTGTGGATATGCTCTTACTTTTACTATTAAACATAGCTTTGATTTCTACTTTGGATTTTTTATGATGCAACTTCACCAAGCGTTAAATGATCTCCTTTCATAAGCTCCCTTACGCAAAGAATATATATTTCCCTACACATTAACTGTCAATATATTAAATGATTTAGTGTTCTGATCTACTGGTAAATTGCAAAGATTTTATAATGTTAATATTCCTCGTTGCTACACTAACTGATACTAAGTAAGAATTAACAGGAAAAAAAATACAGTATATTCACAATATACAGAATAATATATTATAAAATACATAAGGAATTTATATGTATACAGTAAATGATATCATAATATATTGAATTTGATTGAATATATACTGTATATATACTATATATATATATATGTTTCAATAAAGTATAAATATAATGTTTTTTGTCTTCATTGCAATATATACAGTATACATCCATACAGGGTCCATCCATATATTGCAATATATTAATAAATATAAGCACTAGTTTCCTATATATGGAAATGTATTATTTAATATATTTCATTATATTTTACAATATATTGCCATCTATTTTTTTCCATAAGGGCTGCATTGTAGTTTTAATAACGTCTTCTACAGCTCTTAACACAATTCCAGTCAGTTCAAATGTCCTTAGTTGTTTTCTTTGCTTGATGCAGGCCAACATTTTGACCCTCCTGAAATAGCAACTGACAAGGCAGTGAATAATTAGTATTTAATTATAGAAGTAAGTATCATCCAGTTCTTTAACCAGAATCTACATTTCTGTTCTGGGAACATTTCTGTATTAAGTAACTGAGCATGCTCCAGTTTTGTTCTCAAGACAGAATTAAAATAACCTCCCGGCTTGGAGGTATTCACTGTCGCTGACGACTTCAACTCGAGAGTTGAAGTGACGGGTGAGGAGTAGTTCAGCACATAGCTCTGGGGCAGACTGATTTCGGCTCAGCCCTGTCTGCCAGCAGCAATGGCGCTGCTCAGTAATTTAACGAGCCATTTTCTGCCCAAATCCGAAGGACGAGTTAAGCACCTCCCAGGTGAGTGTGTGCTGAGGTGCATGTTCCCAACCTCAAATTAGTCAAACTTCACTTGCGGCAGGAGGGCACTGCGACAGAGCTGCAGGAGGGTTGACACGCTGTGCCTAGAATACACACACATACACAAACGCGCACACACACACACAACCCCTGCTGAAGGTTTATCTACTTAGCAGACATGCTGCCTTGCGTAGTTTCCACTTAGTTGCTATGTGATGGCTAAGTGTTTTGTTTTGGATTAGACAATGTTTAAGTGTGGAGCAGTATGTCTCAAATGCGTAATGAGAATAGAGAGAGTTTTTGACATATTCAAATAGGAGTAATAATTTTTTTTAAAGGCAGGCAGAAGAAAAAGACACTGTGAGCTGAAAGGCAGAGAACAAAACCTTGTCAAATGAAATCATTTCTTTTTTTTTCTGTGACCTTTTCCAACAGACATGTGGCTATTTTTAGCATTACAGAATTGCCGTTTATATTGAATAAGACATAATCATTTTCTCAGTACAAATGACCTTTAATTTTTCAATCTTTCGCATGGGCCTGGAGCCTATCAGGAGACTTTGGGGACAATGTGGGGTACTGTACGTTCTGGACAGGGTGCCAATTCACCTGGACGTGTGACGACACAGTGCAAACAACTACTGTACGCCACTACGCCACCCTATATAGATAGATAAGTGGTGTTCAAGTCAAACCAGGACGCAAAAAACCCGACGGCATTCCGGCCAAGCTGGCTTGGAGTCCAGCTGTGTGAACATTCAGTGAACGGAATGCCTGATCCGTAAAAAAATCAACTGATAACTTGCCGCCAACTTGTGGAAGAGACGCATCTGTCTGTGGGAACTGTACACACAATCAATCATAAACACCACTTGCACATTACGGGAACTTGGCTGGAAAGGATTGGCACATCCCCCCCATACAGTTCTGACCTCGCTCCAAGCCATTCCACATGTCTTCTTTACCGCCGTTAAAGGAGTTCCTGGGAGGCCGGCATTTTAGATGTGAAGCAGGCAATCCGATCATGGCTCCAGCGTCCTGAGAAAACTTTATATACCTTGATATACCAAGCACTAGTGTAGCAGGGGATTATATAGACAAATAAAGGTAGTTTTTACTCTCATAACTCACTCATCATCAGGAGACTTGGGGACAATGTGGGGTACATCCTGGACAGGATTGCAGGACACACACACACACATACTACGGGCAATTTGAGACCGCCAAGTAACCTTTGGACTATAGGAGGAAACCAGAGTACCTGGAAATCAACCAAGCGCGAGGAGAACATGCAAACTCCACTCACACACACCCCAGACGGGAATTGGGACCCTCTATCCCGGAGGTGCGATTTCCCACTTAATCCTGGTGTGACATACCACTTAATCCTGTATACAGGGTGGCGAGGAGCCTGGAGCCAATCCCAGGAAACTTAGGGCACGAGGCAGTGTATACCCTGGATTCCAATCCATGGCTGGGCACACACATACACACACTCACACACTCATTCACACACTACGGTCAATTTGGGAACACCAGTTAGTCTAATCTGCATGTTTTTGGACTGTGGGATGAAACCGGAGTACCTGGAGGAAACCCTCTCATAATTGTACTCTATTATTCTGTTATTGGTTTGAATACAGATTATGATGTTTTACAACCTTAGAAGACAACCTAGCAGAAGAACATGTAATGTGGTCCCTCAGGTGAAAAAGATTTTGATGCTCGGAGCTGTAGGGAATCTTTCCTCTTCTCAATTATTCACACCCAGACATTTAGCCTCCAGGGCCACTTCTGTTTCCCTCCTCATCTGTCTCAATTCTCCCCTTCCCCTGTCTGTTCCTTTTTCTCAATCATTACAGCTGGGTGTAGGACTGAAGGTCACAACTAAGGCATTTGGAATAGCCATACTCCCCTCTCTTATTGCTCATCCACAATCTTGCTATCGGTGAACAGAACGGAATCCTCTCAATCTGAAGGGATTGTTTAATATATTGTTAGTATTGGTGTGGTGCCTTTGTATGTATAGTCTAGAGAACGAGCAGTTGTGTTGCTGTATATAAGAGTTAACAAGGACGTCCAGAAGGTACTTTAGATTAGAGATGGGTCGTTCATGAACGATTTGTTCTTTTTGAACGAGTCTTTAACGTGACTCAGAAGAATGAGTAGTCTCGGAGAGTGAATCGTTCATTTTCTACTGGGTTCGCACGCACAAAGCATCGCAAAACCTCTGTAGGTTATGTACAGGAAACAGAAATGAGTATTACATTAAGGAGTCTCTGGTCCGAATCGTTCATTCTTTTGTCACGTGACTCCCATAGACGCTATGCAGTGCAGTAAACAGGAAACAGTATTGAACGGTTCTTCTCAATGAGTCTTCTAGCCTGAGTCGTTCGTTCTTTTGTCACGTGACTCTCATAGACGGTATGCAGTGCAATAGTTTCGAAAGAACGAACGACTCGGACCAGAAGATATGAGAGATGAGCTGCTCATTCTGTTTATCACAATATGTCCTTAGCTGCATTGTAATATTTTCATTACTGGAACTATAGCCAAAATTTATGTATGTAGACTGTTTATTGAAAATGCAACTTTTAATTTTATTTCATTATTTAAAGAAGGAAATGAATTAAATGACTCAAAAAAAGATTTGTCCATTTTGGTGAACGAGATTCAAAGAACCGAGTCACTAAAATGATTCAAACTTCCCATCACTACTTTAGATACAAGTAAACTATTACATGAAGGCGAGTCGAAAATGATCCGCATTCCGCTTATATGAAAACTTCTATTGGGCGCTGTGCAGGTGTGAACGTGTTACATCAGTTCATTTGTAACCACGGTGCGAGCAAAAATGGACGCACCACTTGTCATTTTCCGAAAGAAGAGCAGATCCTTGGCTGACAGGAGTGGGATAAAATACCGTCTTCCAGTCAGCCTGATCCGTCCTGTCACTTACCCTCTGATCTCTTTCCCCATTCTGATGTTGCCTGTGCACATTCATTGAAGCTCTTGATCTGTATCTGCATGATTTCACACTTTGCACCGCTGTCACCCGATTTGCACATGATCCGAATTCTAAAGTGTGTTCCTTTTATCATGCTTGAGTCTGCTTAGGGCTATATCGAGTTCCAGTTTGAGCATCAAACTTTTATGCGTGCGTGTGTAGATTTCTTGAAGCGAGTCAATGCACATTGACAGTCGGGCTCATGTCTGATGAAGCTTAGCACTTTTAGCCAGACCTGCTGTAAATCACAGAGAAGGAGGCTGACACGAAGCAGTACACCGAGACCTCCTAGTGTCCCTGAGCTTAACCGCCACTGCACATCTCACTGGAAGCCTATGGCACTGCTATAAATACGCAACTATAAATCACCTAACACAACACAGATAAAAGAGCGAGACAGCCATTACAGCTCTGTCTTAGTTCCCTGCATGGGAAACACACATTCAAGCACAAGCCTATGCATGTGTGTTTTGTTCTAGTACTTTTCTGATTGTAAGTGATTACTGCTATCTCTCTGAGTGTGAGTAGAGACAGATAATATTTCGTAATTCAGCCCATCAAATCAGTGATGATATGCCTGTAGTCAAATCCCTAAGACAATGAAAGTCTCGCAGAAAATGACACATTTTTCCGTTCATGCCTTTGATCAAACATAATTCAGTTACTTTTCTCATTGTGTCTGGATTCTATTCTGAGGTTGTCCCTTTTTTCCCCAACATAAAGAGACATCAGTCTATATCACTTGCTTCAATCCAGAATAGTGCATGTGTTTTCTCTCGCGAGTCAACCATTACGCACATTTACCTTTATTAAGCTATCAATGAGCCCAATGAGTTACTGAGCCATCATGGCCGAGATTTCTTTCGACTACTTAATGCTTATCGAGCAATGCCATGATAAAGTAGCTTAATGGTGCTAATAATCATGCCATTGTGGTCTTTAGAGTTAAACGAGGGACAAGTTCTATACCCAGGGCTGTTAAATAGTTTTAAGGCTAGAATTTGTTTAACAAAACCATTGCCCTAGACAGTATTTAATGCTGTCTGGTTTACTGGCGGTGCAGAAATTTGTCTGTTCTCAATAGGTTTTGTACAGGTTATCTTGTTTCCTCCCATCTCCCAAAAAATAGGTGGATTGATGAGTCTAAATGACCCGTAGCTGTGAATGAGTGTCTGTGTTTGTGTGCATTCTGTCACCCAGGGTGTATTCCTAGAGTACCTTGCACAATGCCAGTTAGGCAGTTAGTACTACAGGTATGGGAAGAAGGATATGAAGGATATGTGCAGGCATGCTGTTTATAGTTAAAAAAAAAAAAAAAAAAACAGTTATTATTGGAGCTTTACCTGACGTTCAGTATTGAGTTACAGTGTCCATGGATCATATTCAGGTCAAACCAGGACTTTTCATCTCTATCATAATGCCCTGCTACACTAATACACTTATCCCAGCATTTCAGTGGTGCTTGGATACCATCAAGGTGGAAAGTTTTCTCAGTATGCTGTAGCGACCAGATTGTCTGCTTCACATATGAAACGCTGGCCTCCCAGGAACTCCTTTAATAGCCCAAACATTTGGAAGTCTGTACGGGGAAACTGGCAATACCTCCCAGCTGAGTTTCTATGTATGGTGCAGTGGGAAGGATAAAAGTCGTGCATTGTCCTGC
>JAQMYG010000018.1:14947701-14971977 GCA_030014215.1 Clariallabes teugelsi
TAGCAGATTCCCCCCCCCCCCCCCCCCTAATTTTCTCCTTCATTTTAGTCGTATCCACATCCCCAAAGACTAACACATGTTTTCTCCGAACCACGTGACACCAGCCAACCGCATCTTTTTGAACAGCTCGCTCATGCACCGTTGGGGGCGGCATAACACAGTCACAAGCTTGCGTGAGCTCACAGATGCCCATGATTGGCTGTAGAGTCATGATTAATGTGAGAGCACTCGGCCAATCAGCTCTCTCTAGGCCCTCGGCTGCAGGAGACAGCAGCATCACCCGGTAATTAAACTAGCGATCTCCGGATAACAGGGGAAGCACTTTACCAGTGCGCCACTCAAGGACCTAATAATATTGCTTTTACTTAACATTTTGATCTAAGCACATAACACTGCAGTCTTAGGTCAGGTATTTTACACGCCCACACCATGAACTGCTGCGGATATGTTTGCTCTAATGACCCCTGTTTTATCTCACAGTGGTGTTTCACATTACTGTTTGCAATTAGCTCCACGGTTTCAGAACATATGAGGCAAACTGGTTTTAAACTTCACGCAGGAAGAATAAACATTTTCATAGTGTACTTGCCTTTTCATAGTGTACCTGCCTTTTTTGGAGTAAACCATGCTTTGTCACGCTTTTGTTTGTGTTTGGTGCGGATTTGGGCACTTTATAGGTGCATTACGGTTGTTTCTGTATCTTACGCATACTGTGTATATTTATGGCAAACTATTGTGTTGATTGGTCTTAGTCGAGTGATGTACTGTATAGCCACGCAAAAGCACTGACTGCTGTAACATAATTTGGCACATAACTACTCATAACCTCTCTTCTACTCGACATGTTGATTTCATTTATGGCGCTGATTTAACTTCAGGCAAATAATGAAGGACTGGCAAAGTTTCGTTAAATTCTGTCTAGGCAGTTTTGCATGATGCTGCGACAAAATCGGCTGGACAGACATACAGATATGCAGACATACAGACAGAAATTTTTCTGAAACCGGTTTTGGGTCCTCTAATGTATGAAACGTAAACATATCATTAAAAGAATAAGTTCTGACCAATGTGCAGACAAAACCTTTTTTTTTTTATGTATATAGATACGGGATCACGGGGGGCCTGGAGCCTATCCCAGGATACTTAGGGCACAGACCCTGGAGATGCATAGCGACAGTGCTAACCCCTAAGCCATCATGCCATCATGTTTATAGCTATAACAATTAAAGTTATAACAAAAACTTCTGTAATTTTATCTACCTCAGTAAATGTAACAACAAATGGTTAAATAGCACTATATTTCATTCAGTAGTACTCATCCTGCTTTCTATGAGAGAAGTAAAGCACTTTGGGACTGTAAGCGTTAAATGTTAATGTAATGCTCACTCTGGTTTCATCCTTTCTGTTTGTAAATGTATATATACAAACTAGCAATGATAATAATTAATCATTAATTGATTAACTCCAATTAACTTTTTTTTTTATTATTAACTGATAATTAATGTTTTACATAATATTTCTCACATACCTATTAAATTGTACATTACAAGACGGCATACTGTACTTGCAGTTCAGTCGGCATGGGAAATTTTTTATTTATTCAGTCATGTTTTATCCTGCTTATCTTTTACAGGTTAAGTCTTGTTACCACTAATTATAATAGTGAATATATATTAATTAATTGATTATTGATTATTAAACATGTTAAACTATTAGTTTACAAATTTTTCTACATTTGCAACCCTAGCACAAACATTTGGTGTTCCACAAGGCTTGGTTCTAAGAGCACTTCTTTTAGGCTTGTACATATTTCCGCTGTGTGAACATAGAAAGAGCTTCCATTTCTAGGTTCATATTCATATTCAGATCACATTCAGGGATGTTATGTAATGGACAACAAGGTAGTCTGTTAAATACTGACACAACAAAAATGCTCTGCTAGAAGCAAGCTATTGATTATATAACTCACAGTGGCTTTTCAATTGCCTCATGTATTGCACTGAAAAAAAAAAAACTTGAAATATTGACTTAGCTGTGTTAAGATCGTGTTGTCTGGATGTTTCAGTCTCCGTTATAAACAGAAATTATACTCACATGGTTAATATTTTATCATTACACTCACTGTGGAGCACAAGCTATAGTGTCATTCATTCATTAATTCATTCATTCTCTATACCACTATCCTTTACAGGGTATCGGGAAGCCTTGAGCCTATCCCAGGAGACTTTGGACATGAGATGGCATAAACCCTGGGGGCACAAGCACCTACACACCTATACATTATGGGCAATTTGGAAACACCAATAAGCCTTGTCTGCATGTCTTTGGACTGTGGGAGAAGTCCCACAAATTCGCTGCATTTCATACTTGTATGACTGTGTATGTGACAATAAATGAAACTTGAACTTGAACTTGAACTTGAGAAAACCGAAGTAACCAGAGGAAACCCAGAAAGCACGGGAAGAACTTGCAAACTCCACGCACACAGACCCCAGGCGGGAATCGAATCTCCGACCCTGGAAGTGAGACGCTAACCATTAAATTGCTGTGCTGTGAACCTGTAGAGTCTTTATCAGTAATTACTGTACAATAGTCATCTTCCTGTCATGGTTCAGAACAGGGTCGAGCTTTAAGCCTGCACCTCCTGGGATCTCAATGCACTTACCCTGACATTGTTCTTCCCAATCATCATCTTTACTCTGAACTCACATTAACAGCTCCAACTCCCTGATGGTCACGAATAATCTCACCTGGATGCTCCAGAGATTTGCACTTCCCAAGAACTGTCATGATTATAACTGGAACTATGGCACTTTAATATGCCTCATGCTTTTTTTTTTTTTTTTATGGCAACGGGTCTGTAGTTGAATGCAGCAATTAAAGTTAGTACAAAAGCGGGCAAAATGCAAAAGAGTAAATGTATTATAACAAAAAATTTAATAGAACTGCCCAGAAAATCATGAATCCAACAAATAAAGGGAAGCCCCAGGCTTGATGCTGATGAGGACTCAGCAAATATTGGAGAGCTCATGATCAGATTTTCCAATTGCATATTTTTTTTGTTTTTTTGTTCTGCAAAACAATAAAAAAAAATCCATTTCACCTTCCAGCTTTTGGAGGTGGGGGAGACTCGAGAGCTCTAAGGAAACCCATGTAGAGACAGGACAAAATGTGCAACTCTACAGACAGTAACCTGAGCTCAAACCAATCGAACCTGTGCCAGTGAGGCAGCAACATTACCCCCTAAACCAACATGCTGTCTCAGAGTATACAAGTTATTCTCATATGCGAACTCACGATATTCATATATTTTCCATCGTGAGCATTTTCCACACAATCATAATGTCCACTTTCCATCACATGCCTCGTTCATACTGTATGCTTAAAAACAAATTGTTATAACCAGTATCCTCCAAAGGAGAATAGGTTGAACCTATCTATATGATGTTATGTAAAGCAAATCTATAACATAAGAATATCTATGAAATATAGTCTTGAGACAAGCTGCTCTGTGATTACTATTCCAAGGTCACTGCAGGACCTTGTTGGTATTAATTACAATAGCGGGGCATAGTGTTGGCAGTGTTTTGGACTGAGTGACCAAGAAGACATAAATCTCTGACGTCAGAACGTTAAATTGAAGGTCTCAAGGACATATAGAGTGGAATATTATTACTATAGAAGTGATAAAGGAAGCTCTGAGAATGGATGACTGATTCTTTGTTATAATGGGGTCATGTTAAGGCTGAACAAGAAAAGTCATGTGGTATTTGAAGGGAATTCACCAAGCACAGACCTTTGATGGATGGCAGTCATAAATCATCCTAATTCAGGGTCCTCAAACTGCCATAATCCCATCTAGGATAATTTGAAATGGTATGGAGTGGTTTCTTTGAGTGCAGTTCCTGTGTCGTAGAGGAAGGCGAGAAGAATTTACTGGTATATCGCATCGAAAAACGAAAAACTTGAAAGCATTAAGAATTGAAATCTTGGAGTTAGCTCTTGCAGATTGTAAGGTTCTCACAGCCAGTGGTGACTAGTATAAATGGGTTGGGCTTAAACTTCCATGTCTTGTTTTAAAGGTGGATTATAAATTGGACCTAAATACCACCTCCACCAAATGTTATAAGAAACATTCCCAGAACGTGATCTGTATGGATAGAAAAGGATGAATCCTACTGATGTTGTAAAGAAGGATTCGACATGAGCGAGGGACAGCTGATCGAACAGGGTTTCCCCGAGGTTGCATGCAGAGACCAAAGATGAGATCTGAGATTTGTCCATGAAGCCCATGAAGCCCAAGGGGGGGATGAGATCTGAATGAAAACGTGAGTGTTTGAGGAAGAAGAGTGTGAGTTGAGAATTCATGTGACCTTGCCAAGAGATTGACAGAGGGATAGAGGGAGAACAGAAGAGGAGTGAGTACAGAGCATTATAGACACCAGTGGAGAGTCTATATGGTGCAGATGGGGATTTGCCCCTCATTGCCCCACAAGTATAAGGATGACCAAGAAGGTCTTGTGGTTGAGTGTAGCAAATGCTGCTGGAAGGTCAGCGAAAGGTCTCTTTGGCGAATATACCCCTGGGCTGCAATGACTTCACTCAATAGACTATTGATTTAATATGTTGCCGAGGACTCCAACTACATGCAACATACAGACACACACACACATCCAGTCATACACTATGCCTAATTTAGAAACATTGAACAACCTATAGCTAATGTTATACATTTCAAGTACTATATCATTGATCATGCCTATAATCACTATTTACCCCACAGCCTCCAGGGGTCTAATTAGTCACTAAGCCATGTCGGGCCATTCTCTAGTAAGTGAAATAGTACATTTACCCATATGCATTCATAGCAATACAGGTAAAGGTATTGATCCCATACTGACTAAAACCCCCACAGTTAATGTAGGACAAGCTAGAGGTGTCTGTTCCATGATGGATAAGATTTCCAAAGTTGATGTGGGGCACCCTGAGGTATCACAGCACCACAGCGCCATCAGGCATGTAACAGTGTGTGACGAGGTGTTGACACCCAAGGCCAACCTGGGGCAACCTGCCTTTATGTAAAACTAATAACTTTGTAACTTATTTAACACTCTTTATCAATTAACACCAAAGTCACAAGGGTGCTGGGTATCTTCTGTTAAATTAAAGTAATGCAGCAGTTGATGTTAGTCTTTCGGCTGCTCTCGTCTAAAGGTGTCGCCACAGCAGACCACCTGATCCGTACATACTGTAACTTGGCACGTGGGTTTTACGCCGGATGCACTTTCTGACGCAACCCTCCCATTTTTTCCAGGCTTGGGGTTTCGGTGGGAATTGGGGCTTTAGCATGGCAGGTGAGAAAGCTACCACTGAGCCACCAATGCTACCTATGGTGATGCAGCAGTAATTTATCAAAATAGCTAACAGTTTCTACAAAGCATAGTTACTGTTCAGTACTGTAGGTAGGTACTATAGTTTGCACTGTATCTTTATGAAAAGGGTTATTCGGCTGTAGCTGACAGCTGAGAAAATGTGTTGATATTGTCGGTGAATCCTGGAATGAATAGGGATGATAGCATACAGGAGATGTGATGTAACTCGGTCCAGGGAACAGATGCAGACTCAGCTGGTGAAAATGAAGAGGTAAAAGAGGGATGCATGGATAGGGAGGATTGAACACTTGTTGTATCTATGCAACAAAGGGAAATATCTTGTAGGGCAAAAAAGTGTCCAGTGCTACTTTTCTTGATGCTGCTACTGCTGCATGTATTATGTGTTACATACAGTAGAGTACCAGTCAAACGTTCGGACACAAGTTTGGATTTATTGTTTTCTAGAACAACACTTGAGATTTCAAAACTATGAAATAACATATATGGAATTATGGGATTATGTAACAACAACAGTCAGTACTGACATGAAGGTCAGTTGTTCTGGAACAGTTCTTGCAAGAACAGATTTGCAAATGCACTTGATAATACTGTTCTTGCAAAATCTATTCCAGAACAGTTGACCTTCGTGTAAAGCACCATGATGAAACTGGCTCTCATGAAGATCATCCCAGGAAAGCAAGACCAAAACCTACCTCTGCTGCAGAGGAGAAGTTCATTTGGAGTTATCAGCCTCAAAAATCACCAATTTAAAAAAAGCATCTCAGATTAGAGCTGTTATAAAGGCTTTACAGAGCATAAGTAGCAGACACGTCTCAATACCAACTGTTCAAACTGCATTTCATTCATTTTTCAGTCTTCAGTCTTAAGTTTTATCCCAGGCAGCATCGCAGGGGGTTTGCAGTCTATCCCCGGAACATTGGATGTCTGGCAGGAATATACCCTAAATGGGACTCCGGAACATCACAGGGGAAACTTACAGTTTCACACCTAGTGGCGATTTAGGGTATTTATCCAAAGTGGCAAGTTTTTGGGAGAAAATGGCAAAACCAGGAGGAATCCCATAGGCCACAGAGAGAACACAGCCACTTTGACCAGGATGAAGCAGTTACACAAGGAGAATGAATGTGCAACATGGTGTTCCAGAGACTTTTTATGTAAGCAGTGTATGTAAACATCTGCAGTGAAATAAATATTTTAATTCTAGGAACATCAAAAGATTTTTTTGGCTTTTAATCAAGGATGCAAATGTATGGATATTTAATTAGATGTAGCCTCATTTGCAGGAATAAGTGTGTGCGTGCATGTGCATGTGTGTGTGTTTGTATGTGTGTGTGTATTGATTACAGGTGACTAGAGTATACTATTTTAAAACAATAGCGCCACGCCCCACTTGAGACTATTTCTAAGAATGGCAATGGAAAATTTTCCTACAAGGTTTTGCCTTTGCTGTATGTTAACCACAACCTCATGGGATGTTTTCTATTATATGCACAGCGCGCCCTCTAGTGATTGTTAATGAAAAATGCACACTGAATGTTATTGTTCTGCTTCCGATTTTTAATATTTAACGCTGCTATTAAAAAAAAATCATACTATTTAATGATAATGTGCACATACATTAAGTTGAATCAGAATTTAAACATTTTACAAAAAATAACCAAAAACGACTAATTATATATTTTATATATGTGACATTAATTAGCAGTTTCACTTTGCTCGTAGTTAATGCGTCACTTCTTGACAGTAACTGAAAGAATGCGTAGAGTAGGTCCTGTTCCTAAAGTTCGTTTGAACTTAAACAATGACTACATTTCCAGTAACGCAGCGCGCGTTCCACGGCAGTACTCTGAACTCCGCGTTGCTCCTGGTGCATCATGGGGATGGTAGTTTAACCATCGATGACTGGCACCGTTTTGACGTCGCGACGTCTGTGAGGCAGACACTTTTCTGCAGAGGGAAGACATGAAAATAGAGGCCAGGTAATTTTTGTTAGTTTATTTACCCTGCCGCGTTGATAACATTATGTTCGTTTACAGTAATAGAGGCTCATTTTGAAACGAATGAGCTGTATTCGAGGCGTTTTTGTGCCTGTTGCGCAGGCTACACGGCTGTTTAAACCAGGAGGATTTTTGGTGACGTTAAATATGGTTGTTTAGGTAGTTAGCTAGCTAGCTAAATTATCTACATGCGTATTTGTTTAGGGTGTGTACGAGTGTATCTGTATGTTGTGATATTCCCGAGGTTATATGAGGCGGCGTGTGGGTGCTTTTAGGCGCCAAAAGAGAGACCTTGTAGCTGTAGGGGCAAACATGCTAAGCTAAAGTATGCTAAGCTAAGCTACTGAGCTAGGTTCCTGACCAGCTAGCCTGTCGTTATGCCGCAGTGTTAGCACGTGCCGTCTGCTGTTAAAACAGTACATTACCCAGTCATGCACAAATCACATATTTGTGATTTAAAATAACACAACTGAGTCGTTTTATTTTTAATGCATTTTATATATAATAAAATAATATAAATTATTATGTAATTTGTGCAGTGTTTTTTTTTTTTCTTTCTTTCCTTTGTTAAGGTATTCATCAGGTCATGCAATAGATCTCAAGACACCAGTGCAGTGTTACAGTCTGCTGAACTCGAGCCGACTGTTTAGGTCTCATCTTCTGTACTGGATGAGACAAATAGATCCTGATTACGCGCGCACGCATCATGCGCACTAGTGACCTGTCCACATCACGTGACCTAAAGCCTTCACTTGCAACTATGCGTGTAGCAGTCTTTTTTTCCCCCGTTCCTAATCTTGTGTTTTTTCCCCCCTCATCACACTTTGTCAGCAGCAGTTGTTGAAGTGAAAACATGTCCAAGAAAAGGGGCAGGTAAGCTTTTGCACTTTTTACTGCGTTTTCTTTCTCTCTTTTTCTCACAGCAGCACTACTGTTGGTATTTGTGTTGTATTATGTTTTAATCCACATTAAAAAATGTTAGTCAGGCTGTTGATGTTTAGGCTGCAATGTTATGGTGGCATAGTAGTTAGCACTGTGGGCTTGCACCTCCAGGGCAGAGGGTTTGATTCCCACCTCTGGTGTGCGTGCATGTTTTTCCCATGCTTGATTTCCCATGCTGTTTCTCCAGGTACTCCAGTTTCCTCCCACAATCCAAAGACATGCAGATTAGGTTAATTAAGGTTCCCTCTTATATACACTTAAGCTAATCCTTTTGACCAGTCATTATCGAGGATTTAGCAGCAACGTTTTTGTAAATATAGTGGTTGAAAATATTTTGTAGTAGATCTGTAAAAATAGGATGTTTCAAGCTCAATAGGTAGTACATTTACATGGAATAAAATTTGAAACACAGCCCAGTTGAGTTAAAAATGCACCATGTAAACACCTCAATCGGAACAGTCTGACCCGATCCGGCCAGATCGGAGTAAATTTATAATCAGAATGAGAGGGATGGTTTGAACCTTTGTTAATATGTTCAGTAGGTATATATTAGCTGTGTGATCTGATGGTTTATCTCGTCTTGGAATAAACATAGATTTTTTTTTTTCTGTGCATGTTTCCCCATGTGGGAGTAACATTAGGTGACTTGACAAGTTTACAGGAAGTAAATTTTGCTTCTATTTCTGATCAGTGAAAGCAACTCTCTCCCACCTGTGTTTTCTCTTGCTTGCCCGTTCATACATACTGTAGTTAAGCATCTAACCAACCACAGATGAGTCTAAATTCTTGTAACTGACTATAATGCTGAATGTGGGATTTATCGTAAAAGATAGGAAAGTAAACTTAACTTCAAAGTAGAAGGGGAAAAAAAACCTTTTTCTCCTCAACTTGTTATATTATGGACAGATTAAACACTTCACAGCAGGCAGAATCACTCGTTAAAAAAAAAAGTTGGATTGTGATTAAATACTTTGAACACATCTTATTGGATCAGCGTCCTTGTAAACAGAAATCTTCAATCCAAATGATTTGAATCATATTAAAAAAACATTGTCAATGTAAACATACAGTAGCTAATAAGGTGAAGCAAGGTCTCAGGTGTTCAAGACCAGCTTCTTTTAAAGATCTGTCTCGCTGCTGTCGGACCCCATTACTTCATCGTCAGCTGGACACCATTGCAATTACAAGCACTTTGACCGTTCACAATGTAGTCCCACTTTATGTGTATTGTTCCTGGCGTAGGCTCCAGCTGAAGACAAATGAACAGTAATTTTTTTTCAGCATGTTTTTTATCCATCTATTCAGTGCTTCACAAAAAGAAATAAACACAATCCTTTAAGCAGGCTGACCAGATCCTGTTTATAACCGCCCATGCAGCATTTTCTAAGGCAATTTTTTTAAGGCAAGTTCATCAACCATGGTAAATGTAATTTATCCCAGTACACTGCCCGCTATCACCTGGCCTCCTGTTTATGGCTTCTGATATTTGCTGTTCTCGTGTTAGTTAGCCTTGAGCGAAAGAGTCAATTTGTGTTATTTAATGAGAGCAATAATGTGTCTGGAAAGCTTGTCTATCAAGTATATTTATGATAATGTGATTATTAATGTGATGCATTAACTCACAGATTGTTTCGGTCATATCTCGATTGGAAATGAAGTAAAGCAACATATTAAGATTTTTTCTTGCAATAAACATTTTAAAGAACGTCATATCCAGTTTTGTCCAAAAAGCAAAATTTCGATACTTTTTGACTACCTCGTCTGCTTCTTTTTTTTTTTTTTCCCCAGGCAGTCTCACGTATCACTTTTTTTCGCCATGCATTTAAATTTTACTGATGCGCTTACGTCTGCATTGGCTCAGCCTCAGATTGTCCGTAAAAAAAAAAAATCTGCTGTAATACGAACACGTGCACTCTCTCATTTATCATCAAATCAGCCAACATTGAAAATGAAAAAAAAAAAACGGGTGATGTTTGTCCAATCTTGAACCATCCAGATTCTTCTTGTCGGCTGACAGGAGCAGAACCCGATGTAGCCCTTTGCTATTGTAGCCCCACTTCGATAATGTTCAGCACAGTGGTTGTTACGAGATGCATTTCTGTTCAGCATGGTTGTAAAGAGTGACTGTTTTGATTGGTCATTTTCTTTCTTCCTGATGTCCACTCAGGAAACGCAGCAGCGGAGAACTGAGTGACTCGCTCTCCCCTGACCCCAACTGCCTTCTGGGTAAGAGGATCCAGCACAGCTGGAGGGAGAAAGGTGCACTGACTAAGTGGAAAGGCACCGTCCTGGACCGGCTCAGCGTCAACACATCGCTCTTCATGGTCAAATACGATGGCTTCGACTGTGTCTACGGCATCGAGCTGTTCAAAGATGAGCGCGTGTCCAATCTGCAGGTGCTCACTGAGAAAATTGGTGAGTAGTAATTGGTGAGGAATGCAGCTGCACACATATTGACTTAAATATTCAAAAAAAGTGTTGTTTTCTTTCCTCATAAAGTAAACTTGACTTTTATCTGCAGTATTTAGTGTTGAATTACTATCGTAGTTGCACATTAGTGATTCATTCATGAAACCAAATGTCAAGGAGTTCCTCCTAGATTATCACTATGATGGTGTGCGTGCATACGGTGCAATTTACCGCACTAGTGAACCTATGTTTAAAAAACTGTTACCACAAGTAGGAAGTGGTTGATACTATAAACAACTCCAGGATGTATTACATGCTTCACGTAATGTAGGTTGGCTGACGTATTATAGGGTCTGCGGCAAAATATACAGTACTGAAACTCGCTCTTCTTGGACATAGTGAAAAGGAAGTTTTGTTGTGCCTTTGTTGTTGGAAATGGGTCTCTCGTTGGAGGAAAAAGTATTCACAGTTGAGTTTTATTTCCGCTCATCCGGAAGTGGTCGTGGACGGGGACCAGGAAGTTTAAAAAAGGTACCGGAACACATTCCTTCCCATACTTCTCTTATTCCCCCAATCTTACACCACTAGTGGGGAATGTTAAAGGAGTGTGTGTTCAACTGTGAAGATCCGCCAAGAACCATGCCTGCATTACGCAAGCAGATCGTCTCCTTTTGCAGGAGTTTGCAGCAAACCTTTTTTTCTGGAAATCTGGGTTGAGAATCTGCGTGAACAATTCGAACAATCAACACGCTAATAGTGTGTATGATGTGTGTCTTTCAGGAGAAATAAACTTGCACTTGACAACAAGGTGATATTGTTAGTCTTTTAATTTTAATACGTATATTTTGGCACATAATGTACTTTTAATACTTCTCCAACCCATCCTAAACCATCTCACTTGGATTTAGATCAGGTGATTGTGGAGGCCAGGTCATCTGATGCATCACTCCATCACTCTCCTTCTTGCACAAATAGATCTTATATGACCTAGTGGTGTGTGTGGTCAGACCAGAGGGCAGTTTTCCATTGTTTCTTGACCCAAGCAAGTCTCTTCTGCTTGTTTATCCGAAGTCATTGTTTTGTTTGCCACAATTCTCACAGTCTCCTCTAGACAGTGGATATTGAAATATTTCTGCTGCCTGATATCCAAGAAGCATTTATGTAGGCTATAATCTGAAGTGCCGTAAATTGGTGGTTTCTGAGGCTGTGATAATAATAAACTTATCCTCTGCAGCAGAGGTAGCTCTTGGTCCTTATGAGAGCCAGTGTCTTCATAGTGTTTGATGGCTTTGGTGACTGCATTTGGCATACAATGGAAGTTACTTGAGATTTTCTTAAAGTAATGATGGACTGTCTTTTTTTTTTTTTTTTTTCTTTAGTTACCTTTACTTAACGTACTTAATATAGATTTGTACAGTAGTTGTAGTAGCATTAATAGGGCTATTGACTCTGACATTAAGCAGGTTAAAAAGTCCAAAATAAACTCAAAAAGTCAAACCTGTGAATCAAAAACCATTTCAGGTGACTACTCCATGAATCTGAAGAGAGAGGGCCATGAGTGTGCACAGCTGTCATCAAAGCTACTTTGGACAGTATAAAATATGAAACATATTCTGTGGTGTTTAATACTTTTTTGTTTACTACATAATCCCGTACATGTTCTTTCATAGCATGGATGACTTACAACTAATGTACCATTTAGAAAATAACAATAATAAAATAAAAAAAAAGAAAAACCACTGAAGGAGAAGTCAACATGTTTGACCTTTTTGAGTGGTAAGCTCTAGAGGAAAATGACAAACAAATGGCCACATTTTTTGTGAATTAAAGCACCATTTAGTTCAAACACAAAGTTTCTTGAATTACACAAATTTACTTCTGGTAGCACTTACTGTACATAAATTTTTCAACCAAACCTATGATTATAATCCCTGGGCTTGTGAGCTGGAAGAAACCAGTAGGAAGGGACTATGTGGCCTCCTTTGCTTCATAAAAAATGGAGGTGTATTTTACTAAATAATATCACATTAAACTGGCCTTGGTGTTTTCTTGTCATTGGTTGGTTCACATCTGGAAAAAAAAGACCTACTTGTCCACCAACGTATGGTAGGGTTTTGTGGTAACATTTTTTTTTTCTTTGCCTGCAGGGATGCTCTTGCTTATAGTATTCACACCTCTGCACCATGTCAGTTTTTCCACTTTAATGTGGTAGGAAAAAGGTGTACGTGTGCAAGATGAAGTCGTCGCATGTAGATGAGAGCAAGTTCTCTTGCAGTTTTGTTGACCCTGTTCGTGGTTGCACAGAAACAACCATTTCTTAACTGCTTTGAGTGAATTCTGGTGATGTTTGTGGTTTTGACAGTTAGCGAAAAGCATTACGTGCTGGACAAAATACGCCCTTCAGTACCCAACACGTGAACATTTTAATCATATAATGAAGCTGTAATTATCTAACCTTTGGCTTTAAATTGTGGTGTGTTTTTGTGTATGTACTGTAGCGTATTTTGTTACGTAGTGTTGTTTTTGTTTTCTTATTGGGCTCACTAACAATCAGAAATGTTAAATCTTAGATACAAAAACTTTGCACTCAGTTTCCTTCCATGAGCTGCTTTGCCAGGCCTTTATTACAGCCTCTTTCTGCTGCTTGTCTGTGGGTCTTTCTTCCCTCAGTTTTGTCTTTAGTAGGTAAAACATGCTTAAATGATTTATTTTATTTATAGGCTTATTTAATTTTTTTTGCTGAAGCTGTTGGGTTGCTTCTGCAGTATGTTTTGGTCATCATCTGTTTTCGCTGTTAATTGCCATTCTATGGGTTTTTTATTTATTTGACTGAATATGAGCAGAAATGATAACGCTGTACACTTCAGGATTCATCCTGCTCTACTGACAGCCATGCTTGCCCATGACTCTGCTCTGTTTTATGAAGTGAGCTTTGTAACATGAGCCCCATCCATTACTTTTTCATATTCTTTTCTTAACAGTCATTATAGTACAAGGTAATCTGGTATACACATGACTTTGCTAGATGGTGTAAAGTAATTTTTCTTCACCAAGGAAAGAATTCTGCAATCAGAAGTTTCTGAGCTCACCATTGCATTCCTGTTTTTTGTTGTTGTTTTTTTTTAAGTTAATGCAATATTTTTTAAATTAAAGTTGAAAGTCAATGCCTCATATCTTAATTCCTTTATTTCACTAGGGTCTCATTAGATTCCCTCCATGCTAACTAGGATTTTATTTTTGGACTTTGCAAAATCCAAAGTGTTAATTGAAGTGTTGCTTCATATTTATACTGTGGCTTAAAAAAAGTGCTGTTGCTTGTTAGTGTGGCCGCACTGTTACACCTGTGTTGTTAATTCAAAACAAAATTGTCTACAATCTGAACAATATTTTCAATATTCTGAACATTATTGTTATATATCGTTCAGTTAAATTTTGCGTATATAGTACTGCTAATAATCGACTGGCAAGGGAAAATTTCCTGACAGGACTTGAGGATGACCCAGGATCCCTGGGATTTTGATGATGATGGTGAGCAGAGAGATGTTATATAGGAAAGAGCCCAACAGTATTAAATGTGTTCAAGTAGTACAGTTTGTTTAGTGGAATCATATTATGAATAGATGAGTTTCTGCAGGCAGGAGTTTTTGAGAACTGCAAGTCTTCAGTGTATCCATGTGAGATTATCCAGAGCAGCCTGAATAGCCTCAAGCCGAAGACGCAGGAGGAGCAGAACAGAGTAGAGCATTAGGATGAATCAGAACCAGAACGGTCCAGAGTTTAAGGAGAGTCACACCACTGTAGCAAGGTGTTTGATTTTGGCAGCAAGAGAGCATGTGCAGAACAGATTATCAGATGTGACGAGAGCAGACATGATCATACTGGAATATAAGATTGCTCAGGTAATATGAGTTGAGACGTTTCAGTGGCTTACGGATATTTAGACACATTTTATAAGTAATGTGGAATTTTTTATTTTAAGCCAGTCCTTTTTGGATAAAATAGATATAATATGACCTAAATTACACCCTACTTGGTTATTTAGAAATAAATAAATGTATTCTGCTGCGGAAATAAACTCGAGATCTTTTCTGGTAGTAGATTCATGTTACTAATTCTTCTAACTTTTTTTTTATAGTGAACAACAAGATTAAGGTGCCTCATGACCCAGAGGAGCTGGTCGGGAAAGCAGTAGAGCATCTGTTTGAGAAAGAGGACGGAGAAAAGAACGAGTGGAGAGGGATGGTGCTGTCTCGTGCCCCCATCATGACCAACTGGTATTACATCACCTACGAGAAGGATCCAGTGCTGTACATGTATCAGCTGTGGGACGACTACAAGGAAGGCGACCTCCGGATTTTACCTGAAGCAGGTGCGGATTCTGCAGCTTTACACTGATAAATAATAATTAGGTTTTTATTTTGTTAGAAGCATTACTAGCAGCATATGTGACCCAAGACTGGCTGTGCAGTCTGGGAGGAAGACATGGCTTACACTTTTTTTTCTTTAAATATTACATCATTACAGCAACACTAGCCAGTTGTGCCTGTGACCTTGTGTATGAGGAGGAGGACAAAGAGCAAAAGTTAGTATGTTATCATTGAATTGACACTTTAAGATACGGCAGGTGTAGGGATCAGTCAAATGTTCTCCTTCAAACATCATGTTTTTTTCTTTCTTTTTTTTCTTAGTCTATGTGGGTTGTTTTTTTGTTTAGTTTTTTTGCCACTACAGTAATAAATTATCATGGTGTTTTTTTTTTTTTTTTTTTTTTTTTTTCTTTCCATTTGCACTCCAGAGAACAAGCACCTGCTGCCTGCTGACAGGAAGCCTGGCGAGGAGACCGAGAGCCTTGTGGGTAAGCAGGTTGAATATGTTACTGACAAAGGAGTGAAGAGAACCGGGCTGGTGATCTACCAAGTCCCCGCCAAGCCCTCTGTCTACTACATCAAATACGACGACGATTTCCACATTCACGTCTACGACCTGGTCAAGACCACCTAAAATAACGAGAATGCGGCATACGAAGACTAAGCTCATTATCACCTCTACGTAGCGTAATGTCGTCACCTCTCATTGTACTTTCTCTCTCTCCCTCTCTCCACTGTGTGTAACTGTGGAGGGGCGGAATGGCACAGATGTTTGTGGTTTTGTTCATTTGCGTGTCGTATTCGTGGACGTCACATCATCGACGCAAGTTTAAAGAACAAAGTGGAAAGCCCCAGTTAGGGATTTTGTTTGTGCCGAGCATGCTAACTGAATGGTTATCTGTCTTCTAGTGGGCGTGGTGACGAAAAGACAGTCAGTTACAGCGATTTCCGATTGGGGCTTTAATTGTAAAAATGGGGAAGCAGGTGTATCTAGAGATACACAGTCTATTTATTGACATTTAATTATGTTACCATGTTTTTGTGATAATCATAAGCCATTTTATGAAGATGACATTTTTTTTTTGACAAAGCAAGCCAGAATAGGTTGGAGTTATCGAGAATACTTACAGGATTAATCTTTAGCAAAAATTAAGGCAACTATTTATTTATGCTT
Organism: Clariallabes teugelsi; assembly: GCA_030014215.1. Taxonomy (NCBI): domain Eukaryota; kingdom Metazoa; phylum Chordata; class Actinopteri; order Siluriformes; family Clariidae; genus Clariallabes; species Clariallabes teugelsi. Next base: position 14,963,984 of record JAQMYG010000018.1, read on the forward strand.
TCTGATTTATTTTTTTTTATTCTTGCAGAAGTCACTACTGTGAGTGTAGCTTTGATTCTTTAAATCGACTTGCTTAAATTCTTTTGGTAATATTCCACTTAAAGAGCCTGAATCCAAGATGGCTCTGCCATTAAAAAAAAAAAAAAAAAAACGCTTTTCAGAGAAGACAACTCGCTATGAGGAAGCTCTCAGCCATCCTGTGAAGAAATAGGAGTGAAAAAGACAAAAAGAAATAAAGGCTCAGTGAGATTACATGAATTCACTGTAGGTATAATTTTGGATTCTTTTAAAGTTTTTACTAAAGATATAGTCTGCTGTTTCCCCAGTGAAATAATCGTCACTTAGTTTCGTACTTTGTTTGACATAAAAATTAGGCCCTTCTGTTTTTTTTTTTTTTTTTTGCTTAGTAGACAAAAATAAATTTTTTTGTTTGTTTTTTTAAATAGGTCTACATTATGTAAAAAGAAGGTTTTATTAAAATTCTGTTTATTATCTAATCTAGTGATTACTGCATAACCATGTAACTGTAAACGTAATTTTCTCTGTAGTTGGGTAGAATCATTATGAGGTTGCCTACCTAAGTGGCTCCACTTTAATATGATGTTTAATATAAAGTAAATCTATCCAGCAGGCTGGACCTTCAGAAAAAACAAAATCAGACAAAAAAAATTGTTAAAATTAAAATGGATTTAATTTTATTTCCTGGATTGACAGGATGTTTCAGGGGAGGACTGTAGTGAGTTCATGTCTCTAATAGTCTTGTTAAGATGAATAGCACTTTTTACTCTTTTTCGACAGAAGGCACTGAGGTACAAATATAATTTCAGTCATAGAGTACTTGTGAGGAAGTACTCAGGACTGACCAGTAGTACTGGACTAGTGGTGATATTGGACTGGTGGTGATATTGGAATTAACGAGACTATATTATGAATTGTGGTCCGAGTTGAATTGAATATTTAACACTTCCTTCGACAGAAATCTACAGACCCCCAAGCAGTTTTTCTCCCTTTTCTTATGAGTAATAAAACTCATAAAATTTGGAATGGCCCTTAAAGATGGCGGAACGTTAAAGCCAGTAATACAGTTCACGAGTTCACTTGGATGTAATCTTTTGTTTGTTTGTTTGTTTGTTTTCCACCGTAAATGACAAAGCACATTAAATAGTCTTGTTTTGCGGCAGCAGATAATTGCTTGCTGTTAGTGCTTGTGTTATTGTCGTCCAGATTTTCATAAAAGCATACAAATAGTGCATCGCATTATGTCTCGGTTGTATAATAGTGTATCCAGTATCGTGGCTGTATTCTGCAAAATTGCCAATTTTTTTGCTTTACTATATTTTAAAAAGGGCACCTTTCGGATCTCTGCAGTTAACTGCCTGGTATCTTTTTGTTTGTGGCTTTGAACATTTTAAATCTGTGCAGAATTTTTCCTGTTCAGGATAAAAACATAAGAATCAATTAATTGATCAGTGTTTTACTATACAATACTCTTTTACCCATTCTGTTTCTTTGTTCCCCATGACAATTGTACAGCTATTAACAACACACATAAACAACAAATCAATTTAGTTCCTGCATGTAATTCAGAGACAGACACATTAATAATATCTCTCACATATTCTCCTTTTCAAAATGGTTAAAAGGTGTAATCTTGTATGTACTTAAATTTATTTTTTGTAAATACTGCATATATGCTTGAAATTGTTTTGTTGCCTTTTGTTCCTTATTTTTTTTCTTTTCGCTCATAGCAATTGCACTTTATTTTAGCTTTAGTCTGCCTCAGTGAAAGAGGAAATGATCTATTAATTCAGGCAGAATCATTTTATCCTTAAAGAGCAACTCTAGCCGGCTGTTTATTTGAAGAAAAAAAAACTTTAATGACTCGGGAAGAAGGGTTCGCCTTAGAAAGAGGCAGGATTTTATTTACTTCTGTGTTGTGTTCTCTCTCTTTTAGGAGTAAAAAAAAATCTTAACCGAGAGTCAATCACGTTACCGATCAATAATCGATTATTCATTAATATTGAATGATATTCAATATCAGATGCACATTTGCCCCACAGTTTTAGCTTTATTTAAACACTTGTAGCAACACAATCAAGTGTTTCCCCATAGGCTAATTTATTTGTTGCACATTTTCTGTTAAGTTCAAATGATTGGTTTACTTAAAGTGTTTTGTGATAAGTGCTTTTCGGGAAAGAAAAGATGGCAGAAGGAGAATGATTAGGAAGAGCTTGGGTGTCAAGGTTACTCCACTACATGCAAAACAAACCTGCAAAATAAGTTACTGATTTTTAATGAGTTAAATTCTTAACAATTAATCAATTAATGAATAATTATTAAGATCTCTAGGTAAAAGCATACCAGACTTTTATTCTAAAGCTCACACATTAAGCTTTAGTTGATCATAAAAAATGGGAAATATGGCCGTAATAATCTGACAAGCCAGTGTGAGCAGATTGCATAACATACTCCTATTGAGAAATTAACTAAAGGAAACAAGATGATGTAATGAATGAAAGCAGTTGCAAGTAGTAGGTTTTGAAACACACGACCTGCACAGTAACTATAGCTTCATTACTAGATGAAGTTACATTTTGGACATGTAATATGTGTTGATTCATGTAATATTCAATACTGTGCAAAAGTCTAAGGAACATGGATGAGTTAAATAAAAAAAAGCCCAGTAAACAAGAATTAAGAAATGAAAAGTCAGTATTTTGTTTCATGATGCTTTGATGATCCTTTAGTGTCGAGTACAGTTTGTGCAACCTTATAAGGAAATTAGCTACCAAGTTTTACTCCGCATCCTAGACACAGGATGAGGACATGTTGCACCTGCTTCTTTTTTGCATGGGGAAATCCAGTACCTTCTATTTTGTCTTTTAAAAAGTGATCGCTTATATAATATATGCTGCTGTCTTTTGTGGCATAACTTTGAATTGGCATAACAATTCTACTGACTCTATACAAAGAAAATAACATAACATATCTATAACAGAGTTTGTATTAAATAATATCGGTGCCTATGATTTTTGCACAGTACTGAGTTCTACTTGAGTGTTAAAGCATTCTACTTCTAGACTGATGCAGTACGTGGACCCCTAAAACACAGCACAAAGGACTTGGAAAAACCATGACTATATTGGCAGCAGTTTTTCCTGAAGACAAACGGTTAAGACGAATCAATTGCCTAGGATTTATTTTATTATTATTGTTATTTTTTTCTTGGTTCTGAAGTACAAGTAAAAAATTTAAAATCTGTTTGAAAAATCTGACTGTTTCCATATGTTTGTCATTTGCGGACTATAACCTCTATCTTCTTTAGTAATGAAGCACTTAGAAAACTGTTCTCTTATTTAAATGTAATGTGCTGGAGTTGCTCTTTAAACTGAGTAAAACCACAGTGACGATGTAAAGGATACGCTGATGGCAATCACCAAAGGGAAATTTGGTTCTTCTCTTGTTTTTAAACTAGACTTCATAATGTAGCTGCCATAGTATTATTCTAAATCAAGTAAAAAAATAAATAAAAAATTTAACAGAATGTGACGCACCTTATATTTGATTGTAATTTAAAAGAAACGTGCTATCAAATATATCTTCTTTTTTTAAACTTGTAAGCACAGTATGCCTTCATGTAAGTTTGGCTTCTTTTGTATAAATGCAGCTCATTCCCTTAGGGCTTGTGATTCTAGTCAGATTTCTCCCTTGTAGCATTTGCTTTTGACCTCAGACAGACCTTTACGATTGCAGATGAAATGATGATCTAACTGGTATTGATTTGAAGAGGCGAGAAACCGAAGGGTGAAGTTCAGCTGGACTTCATGCTTAAGTTTAACGGTCAGGACCTTCATAATGAAACTATGAGAGAGTCTCAGGCATAGTTTTTCTCTCAAATCCCTGTTGTCGAATAACTTCGTTTCATCACGCATGCGTTTCAAAAGTTGTCCAGATCTGTTAAAGAAAAATCCTGTCAATTGAAAGATGACCCTGTTATAATGTCATTGAGATAAAGTTTGACCGAGCTGTACAGTTTTAACCTCTTTTGATTTATGTAAATAAAGCTTCAGATGTTTCCTTATGCTTTATAGTATTCAGTTGAGTGGAAATATCTGTGTAGTCACCTGTACTCGTTTTAATCGCCTGTATTATACTTTATTTGTGATATGCATCTGTTTTGCGTGGACCGAATGGGAAATACTTGTCCATGTCAAGCAGATTAATGACGTGCGTTTTTCGGGTTTCATTCACTCTTGCTAATTGTGAACAAGTAAATCTCTTTCTCGCTCCTCTGTAAATGTGGTTTATCGTACACTCGCTCTGCAAGCTTCCGATAATCCCCAACACTCTAGTTGTTCCCTCTTTGATATGTGTTCCTGTTAGTTTGCTGCTTTTTTTTTTTTTTTGGCCAAAGTTATCTTTTCCTTAGGCAACCTTCGGAAGTGTCAAAACTGTTCCTGTTGTCTGTGTAATGATGCTATAAGTAAAAAAAAATGAAATAAAAGAGATATTTTTTGCACTGATGCTGGTGTCTGTTCTGATTTCACAAAAATACAAATAGATGAGTTTGTGCGAATTACTAGTGTTCAGGTCAAGTGAGTTTGAATTTGTAATGTGCATGGAAATTAGAGAGAAACGGATCACCACTTGTGCTCAGGATACGGTCCAACCCCAATTTTCATAAGCGGAGTTGGTTTATTCCAAACTTTATCAATTCAAAAATACATGTATAACTTGCAGTTAAAATTCCCAGTTGAATGTTGAGGTTTTTTTTTTCATTTTTAACTACAGTTTTAGTGAACCTAAAATTCCTATTCTTGGCTTAGAAACGTGGATCATGATGTCTTCTGCTAGTACAACCCATCCACTTCAAGGATTTGCAAATTGTGTTCTTTTTCTCCACATGTTAATCATAGCCAATTCCCACCTGTCTCTCTGTCAGGACACTCTTAAATAATATCACATGCTTTTTCCAAATCTAATAGCCGACCACATCTTTCCAAACTGCTACTCACAATCTTGGGGAACTGTGTAATGGCACCCTTTCTTAGGCCCTGGTTACGAATGGCTGTGTGTTCTGAGGCGCTTTTCTGCTCACCACAGTTGTACAGAGTGGTTATTTTAAATTATGCAGACCGTATTACCTACTGCACCTTCTGTACATTAATTACTCTTACCCCTCTACATAAAGTAATGGATCCATACAGTCATTCACCATGTCGTTATTTATTGTAAATAGGCCACTTGTGCTCTTCTGGTTAGATGCTAACTGCATTTCATTGGCTTTGTACATGTACTTTACACAATGACAATCTAATCTAATCTTCTTTTCAAATCTTGTCAGATGTTGTCTTTGCCCAGTAATTTTACCCTTATGAAATGACATTTTCATTTATTCTATCATATCTCTTACATTGTGTGTATTTTCTTGAAAGGTCATGGTATGATGACCATTTAGGGATTACTGTTTTGCTGATCAACTTCATGTTCAAAGACACTCTTTCAAGTTACAAACTCTTCTTCTACTGTATATCCCAGGGCGTAAGGTGAGTGCAACCTGGACAGGGTGCCAATCCATCACAGGGCACATTAAACTCACACTCATTTACACAGACACAGTCTAATCTGCATGTTTTTGGATTGTTTAAGGAAACTGGAGTACCTGGAGCATGGGGAGGTCATCAGCTGCTAATATACAAATGGTAAGAGAACTTTGGGTCTAAGGAAAAAATTGTTTTGGGAATGAAATACAGTACAAAAACAATTAATCGTGTGGTAGCAGTATCTCATCATCTGTCCACATCAAACACACCTAGTTTTCAAAATTTTCTATAACAACATGCCTCATCATATTCTATTCTTTATATTTTAACTTTTGTATTTAAATAAGTGTGGCAAGTTTACTGAAAATACTAAATTAGGATGTGCCGCAGTACCATAGGTAGCACGGAAGGTTGGCGGATCGGATCTGGCTTTCTTTTTAGAGACATTCATTTTCGAATTTCCCTTAGTGTGTGACGGTGTGTGTGTTTGTGTGTGCGTTTTGGGCCTGTGTTCCCTGGGCTAAGCTCCAGGCCCCGGGACAATCTTATCATTTTGATTCATGCACGTTCACATCTCATACAAACTTAAATCATTCTTTTGATTGTGTAAAGCTGCTTTGCAACAATGACAATTGTTAAAAGCGCTATACAAATAAAATTGAATTGTATTGATACGAAAAGTGGATGGATGGATGCAGCACTGTGGAAAAAAATCAGGTGAGCACACACAGTATACACACACTGTTTAGTCAATCATACTGTATGTCTTATTCATAGACTATATTTAGACACTATGGTTGGCTGGTTTGGCTTCACTCCAGGTATTAACCTCGTTCTTGTCCTTTGGATAAAGATTTTTCTATGAACCGCATATAGTAAAACAGTTTATTCTGATAAAAACAAATGTTTAATCTTCTCTCCACACGAACATGCAGGTCCTGTCTGCCGTCATCAGCGGCGTAGACATCATAAATCTTACCAAAGCAGCTCCTAAATGAGGTATCAAGCTATAAACAATGTGTACGTCAAGTAAGTGTTCGCCTCCAGACTCACCTTCATTACTGAACCTCTGTAGTATCTGAGTTAAGCTGTAATTAGCATTCGGAGCACAACTTGAACTCGTGTGATCTGTTTGTTCATCTGCCATGTAGACAAGACTTCAAATTGAAGGAGATTAGAAAGGAGTAATTGGATGATGCAACAGGGCTGAAATCTGAGGCAAATTATAGAGGAAGGTTCGGAATAATAAGGCGAACAAAGCAAGGAATGATTTTATGTCTCAGCTTATCCATTTATTGCATAGAATGTGGTAATTAAGAAGGAAAATGTCAGAGGTGTTTACTGTATGTGAGTGGAATAATAGAAATATCGGAAACGCATTATGGATGTACTGCGTAGAAGTCTGGGTACGCTCGTCAGAGGTCAAGGTAGAAGATAGTTGAGAGAAGATCTGATGATAATATGCAGACTTTGACACTTTAGCTGTAAGAAACTGTTAACTGTTTTTATTTGCACAGTAATCTTGCCTAGAGATCAGTCTGATGGCATGGGGAAGTTGTCTGAACCAAATATCTGCTCAGAGAAAAAGGAGCTTAGGGCCACGGTTTTGGAGAGAATCATTATTATTATTTATTTTTTTGCACTTTTAAACAGCTAGTTTTAATTAATATTCATAATGATTTTTTTAATACACACTCCAGCCAAAGAAAAGTCACACACTCTTATATTTCATTCAGTCACCTCATATTCTAATTACTTTTCCACAATTTGAGGTCTGGTTTATGCCCCATGCCATCAGGGAAGAAAAACTCAACTGATGTGATAATCTGGTCATTCAGTACTTTCAGGTCGTCAGCTGACTTCATTTTATTGCCTCTGTCTCCAGAGGCTTGTACAGTGGACACTATGCATGCGCTTCATTCGCTTCCCTTCTTGCGCTCTGGAATAGGATCAATCTGGACTCATCAGACCACATGACCTTTTTCCATTGCTGTAAAGTCCAATCTTTATGTCACGTAGCAAACTGAAACTTTATTTTCATGATTAGTCTTTCTAACAAGTGGTTCTCTCAGGGTTCACAGCTGTATAATATCAATTGTGAGTATGGAAATTCTCTTATTTTCACTATTAAACACACAGTATCAATGGTTTTACTGTTGTTTATTTACCATGCAACTTCACCAAGTGTTGAAGGAATCTCCATTCATGATTTTTATTTTATTATATTTTTTACCACATTTCTTCCACGAAATTGAACTTCCAGGTGTTAATAATATGTTGACAGGTTAGTAACCCAGTGCCAGTAATGTTAACTCTCTTTAGTTACTTTCTTTGCTTAATTTGACCCTTTTGAAATGGCGCCATTTTTTGGGGGGAGGGTTAGACAGTGTATATATATATATATATATATATATATATATATATATATATATATATAAATATAAATATATA
>JAQMYG010000018.1:14998860-15013646 GCA_030014215.1 Clariallabes teugelsi
CTATCTATCTATCTATCTATCTATCTATCTATCTATCTATCCAGTACATATCCATCAATCCATCTATCCTTTTTTCAGGAAGAAAATACATCACATCTTCATGAACAAAAACATACATTTAAAAGACCACTTGATTCTACACTGTGTGTGTGTGTATATATATACCTGTGTACTGTTGGACACCAGTGAAAGCCTGCTGAAGTGTGTCGGCGGCAGTTGGGCTCTGGGTGGAGTAGGGCGGCAGGCCGTTAGCATAGACCGCCTCCACCGGATGCCCGTTGGGCTGTGGTGGGATGCCAGTGAAGCCATTAACGATGGGTGTGACTATGCTGGGCACGCCCGAGGATGCCAGGTTAGCAGGGGGAGAACTCAGTCCTACAGAGAGATGCTAAAGTTAGAGGGGTGCTAAAGCAGAAAGAAGCGCATGGAAGCAAATAGGGGGATGTCTCACACAACAACAACAACAACAACAACAACACACACACACACACACAGAAGTGAACTCGATGACTGGCAAAATTTGGGATTTGGTTACTGTAAAAGCCATAGCATATTAAATTATTATTATATAATTAAATAATCTGTTATATAAGTCCTTGTACTATGGGGGTGGGGCGGAATCATCCTGAAGAGGCCACACCGATCAGGACGGAACTGTTTAAGCTAAAGGCTAAACAGTGATCTGAAGGTAGGCTAAAGGTGATCAGTCAGATAAATGGTGTATTGATCGGCAGGGAAAGTGGACACAAACCATGCTAGCAAAATGCTACAAGGTAATAGAGAACGGACAAATACCAGTGGCTCCAGTGTATGCGCAAGCACTCATCACACACACACGCACACACACACGTACACACACACGCGCACACATCGGAAGGCAGCAGTGACAGAGGAATTGTCTCCTGCAGAACTCTAAAATGATGAAATGGTGATGCAATTTTCAGGGCAGCAGCACAATGTCACACTACTGAGTGAGGGGGTAGAGACAGAGCGAGAGAGAGCGAGTGTGAGGGAGGTGAAAAGAGAGTTTTAGAATTACAGAGCCATGAATGAGAAAGGGAAAGACAGACAGGGGAAAAATACAGAGTGCGAAAGACAGGCAAAGGAGAGTGAAAGAAAAATAGCACAAGCACACAGAGAGAGAAAGCGAGACAGACAGACAGAGAGAAAGAGAGGATAAGAATGAGGATGAAAAACAGTGATGGAGACAGAGACAGAGAGACAGAACATGAGCAATATAAAAAGGGTGGGGAAAAAGAATGCAAAGAACGAGTGAAAGCATAAGAAAGCGTTCGTGAGAAAGAACATGAGAAAGACAGAAAGAAAGAGAGAGTGAGGACCGAAGATTGAGAGAGAGAAAACGAACGAGACAAAGACCAGAATAAGGTAAAGGGAGAGAAAAACAACAAATGAAAAGAGTGTGTGGAAAAGACTAAAAGAAAGAGAGAGAGAGAGAGACAGCATGAAAATAAAAACTTTCCTAGGCCACCACATATACATGGTTTAGACAGCAAGGATCAGATAAACTAGGCACAGACAGACCAGACGGGAACCCGTGACTGCTAAATTTTATATTCATTCCTCTTCTATGCCGCTTATCCTGTACAGCGTCGCGAGGGGCCTGGAGCCTACAGTATCCCAGGAGACTTGGGTAGACTTAATGAAAGAAGGACGTACCAAAAAATAAAACTAAAAAAACTAAAGGAGAAACACCATTAAGACATTTATGCTAATTCATTTTGCCTCAGATTGCTAAAATAGTTGCTTGCTAGCTAGTGCCTGGAAAATGAAGCTAGCTGCTAGCTTACTATAACAAAAGTTGCCTGGTTTTAAAGATAATCACCTCTCAGGTGGCCAAAACTTCGAGATGTCTCTACAGTTCATTTCAGGTACAACTCAGAGGATCACAACCAATGAAGAAATGACTTTCAAGATTTTCACGATGCTAAGCAGCCTAATAGTTATTATTATTATTATTATTATTAACAACTAATAGTTGTTATTAAATTATCAATGTTAGAACTTGACAGAATGTGATGTACATTTTCAAAATAATAATAATAATATGATTTGTGTGTGTGTGTGACCCCTGAGCTGCTAACAAATGTTAGGACATCATCCACATCATGCTGTCTAATGCAGTGAGTACCATGTAGATCACGCGATCACTTATACCACTGGAGTCAGCATGTGCTTGCTGCATGCGGAGATAACAAATCTCACCATCGCATTTTCACATCCTATCTGTGTAACGGCTAAAGAGAAGAAGTTGTATCTCTGGAACCATGTTGTGCCAGATCAAGGCTTTGTAAAAGGAGATCGGAATGTGGATGTTAAGTCACGAGGAAAGACGTTTGCTATAGTCAGTGCCGAGTGGTAGTAAAATCTAGAGGAAAAAAAAATTGAGATGAAAGCAAAATGCATATTGATGATATAATACAAACTATACAATAGTTAGTAGGGCCAGGGGTAGCTCAGTGGTTAAGTCATTGGACTACGGTTCGGAAGGTCCCAGGTTCAAAACCCCACAACCACCAAGTTGCCACTGTTGGGCCCTTGAGCAAGGCCCTTAACCCTCAACTGCTCAGATGTATAATGAGATAAAAATGTAAGTCGCTCTGGATAAGAGCATCTGCCAAATGCCTAAATGCCTAAATGTAAAATGTAATGTAAAAAGTTCTAACTGAATAATATGATTGGTGATATATTGAAAAAATGAAAATAAATAAATAAAAGTTAAACTAAAAACTGGAAGGATAGTGGTGAACCATCATCTTTGGGGAACAAATGTGGTCGGAAAAAACATCCTCACTGAGCACGAGGGGAGATCACTTAAACGTTTAGAGAAATCAAATCGTTAAAAAAAAATCAACAGTAGAACTCAAAGCTGTTTAATAGTGAGTTAAAAGTACAGTATGAGCATTTCCGCACGCACAGTGCAAAGAGAACTCAAGGGATTGGGACTAAACAGCGGTGTAGCTGATAACTAAAAATCTGCTTCCCAGTGAGGCAAATCGGAGCTAGGTTTGCTAGGAAGCATAAAGAATGGACTGTGGAGCATTGGAAAAAGGTCATGAGTCCATGTTGGTCGGGCCAGGGTTCAGCAACGTTTTGTGCAACAAAAAAATTAGGTCAGCTGATGACATGAATATACTGTAGGACCAGCTTTTTCCATCGATGGATTTTTTCATCCACAAGGAAGGTGTTCTAATAACCGGTAATTACACTGTCGGTCGCCAGCATTGGTGAAAGTAGGCTGGTACAGTCTGCAGTACTGGAAAGAGGAGAGAGGAGCTGCCTGCCAAAACCCCACATTCAAAACCAGTCATAGAATCACTTTCTGCAAAGAAAACACATCTTATCTTCAACAACATTGCCTCTGAACCGTTCGTCTTATTGTGTTCACACCTAACGCGAACCTCTGATCAAGGGATTGGATACCCTACATAGAGCATTAGCATTCCATTTTATGCTATTTGGGATTCAACCCAAGAACAACCTGGAAGTTTTCTGATATTCTAAAGCAAAATAAATGGAAATATAAAGTAAATCTCATAATTTTCTCAGAACTGTCCGCCACCACCATGGTTTATTCTCCTAAACTTTTGGCTACATAGTACTGGTCACAATTCATAACTACTTTCATCTCTGTTCGTTACAATAACTGTCTGTCGGTTGTCAGTTTTGTGCTAATTCTGCCAGTCGCGAAAGGATGTGTGTTGGTGGAGAAAAATAAACAAATAATCATAATCAAATGATAATAAATGATGTTATATACTGTAAAGCGATATCACATTGTTTAATTATAGCAGGATTCTTTTGTAGCTTAATAAAAAAAAAAAAACTCATTATTTTTGAGATTTTATTATTAAGTCTATGATTCTTATTAGAAAGCCAGTATTCATTATAGAGTTAGTAATATATTATTAGTTTCTTAAAATAATTTTAAAAAGTTTTTTTTTTTTCCTTAAAATAAGTTTTTTTCCCCTCTTTCCACTAAAAGAGCAAACACAATCTATTTTAAAATCAGCCCACACACACACAGCATACAGGGTATGCAGCAGATGGTCCACCAGCACAATGGCAGGCGGTGACGGTTTTAGGATCTGGAAATACAGAACCATTTTTCCGTTTAGAAATCAAATGAAAAACTAGTGTGCATTACCAGGTGTGCCTGCTAGCAGTAAAAAAAAATAGTCTGTCTATTCTGTTCAAGCTGGGAAAGATATAGAGGAGAACTGTAAGAATGAATCGGCTACTGAAGGTTCATGATAAAAACAACAGTATGTTAGAGTTGACGAACTTGGTAATTGTTGGCTCAACTGATGAGAGGTTTTGGGTTTCTGTGGTTCCACCAACACAAAGCTGCCACTCTTGGGCATTTAAGCAAATCCCCTAACCATATCTACTCTGGTACTGTAGATGTGCTCCAACACCAATGGAGATATCCAAAAAAAAGAGTGACAAGACTCACAAAGAGTCACAATGAGACAAGACTTCTTTTTCTAGTCAGTTTATTTCATAAATGCCAACAATCAGCTCTGCTACTGTATTTTCTGAGTGCTAAATACACTTCAGTAAAATTAAGACATTAAGAGAAAGCTGCTGTCTCAAGGTTATGACTCCAGCACCATACAGACTCAAGAGCAAATAGGAAAGTTTTGGATACCATGATGCACAACCCTGAACCTGCAAATTCTCTAATTTTCTTTCTTTCTTTTTTATATCATCATTCCTTTTCTCCTTTAGAACGGCCTGATAAGAAAAGAAAAGAAAAAAACATACAAAAAGATAACTAGACAGAACAACTTAAGAAAGTAATGGGAAAAACTTCTGAAAGCATTTTCCAGGAATTTCAAGATGATAAAAATCAGACAGGATCCGACTCTGTTCAATTTGGGGAACAAGATGATGACAGAGTGAAGGCACGTAGAGCAAAATGCACCGCAACCGCCACGGTTGAGTGTTTGGCAATCTGGAACATGGCACTTATATCTCTTTTAGCAGCAGAGAAAATGGCTAAAACTAGAGGGGGGAGGAGACGGAAATAATTTCCACTGTGTCATGCTGAAACCCGGGAATGCAACGATATGCCGAAGACACAGTTTTGACGAATGCCTCCAGCTTCATGAAATTACCTTCCTTGAGGAAGAGTATTACCGAGGTCGACACCGAAGACACAGACTACTGCTCTTCTCCTCTTCTTGACCTCTTTCAAGGATAGCAGAAATGTGATTTGGTCAGTGCGCGTTTTAATAAAAAAAGGAGCTGTCTGAAAAGCGGCCTTGTTTGTGTTTTCAGCCTGATGTGGTTTGGACGATCGTCGATGTCATTGATTCTCGGTTGCACGGTTTCGGTCGAGGAGGCTGCCTGGGAACGATAAGAACGATGTAAACTAAGCTTTGTTGATTGAGACAGCCACGTGAAACTCGGGACGGATCATTCTGGTGGCCTGACGGGCTTTGGAAGTCTCGAGAGTAACTCAAGGTGTGAGTCATTCTTTAGACACACACACACACACACAAAAAGACAAAATCATGAGGTTTTTAGCGGAAAGAGTTTGTGTTTGTGTGCTATCAATACTCGAAGAAATGCCGTTTTATCATGTGAAGCCTAAGCACCAAACCTACTATTCTCTTAACTGGCCTCTTCATGTACATACTGTAAACATTTTTAAATTACCACATACATTCATGCAATGTTATTGGTTGAGTTATGGTTAGTCATAATCCACATGTCATCTTTTGTTCTATTTCGGCAAGGCTCCCTTTGGTAATCATTTTTCCCTGATTGTATTCACCTGGACCTCATTTTTTTCTATAATTACAGTGTCAGTTCTTGATTTTGACCTTTCCCGACCTTAGCATTATAAAGTTCTATCCTCCCTTCATTTTAAACCCAGATAGAACATCGTTAGAAAGTCACATCTTGCTTGTTACGCCCTCCTACAGTAAATGCTGCCCAGCAGGAACCTTAACACTGGATGACATTGTCACATAGTTGTAATTAGTTTTTAACATCATCCATCTAAAACACAACATCAGAACTAGGTTGTTCTCGAAAGATAAAATGACTTTGATAAAATGATTTTTGATGATGATCATTGAAAGAGTGACCCCGAAACAATGTTTCAAAGACAACCTAAAAACAACAGAATGTCAACGCTAACGTATTGTATTTATGCCATGCATTACTGTGCATCCTGTAAGTTTGGGCTAAAAAGTGTCTCCCCTAGTAGAAAAAGTGAATTTTCAGGTAGGGTTATACAGTTTAACACAATTTTACATAATGCTTAATGCTTCGAGAGATTCCGATCCATAAGAATGCATACACATTTATATTTTTATTAGACAAAAAGAAACACATTTGCTAAATACCATTTTATTTCACTTTTATGTAGTGTCCGTAATTTATCTGAATTCAAATTGTCATTCAGATGAAACTTGGCCAATTTAGACTTCACATGAAAAGACATAAACCTGAAAAGTGCATATTCGAAAGTGCAAAATTGCTACATGAATTTGACATGGTTACGGACACTACAGATTTTTTTTTTTTGGAATTACACGTATAACATAATTCTTTGGACCAATACTGTGTTTTGCCAGTTTATAAAATAGTTTAAAAAAATCCAGTTTGGAGAATGGCACATACACAACAGCTGAGTACCTATAGTACTGTACTGTTACATGGAGTTCACACAACAACTAAACTAGCATATTATTAGAACAGCCAAATTAGCATACTGTACTGTATTAAGCGGATTTCCTTTGCCTTTTGATTGCTTTCCAACATATTGATTTGGTAAATTTGTCTAGTGTTCTGTTTAACTTGAAGGAGGTGTTATGTGGTACTCCTGGTCTGACAAAGCAATATACTATATGTGCATTTACTAGGCTTACCAGCAGGTTCCCTGGTGGGCTTTTTGCAGGAGGAACATTTCATGGATTTATTTCAGTTGGGAGAAAAAAAACAGCCATAATAAATATTGCTTTGAAGTTCTACTATATTTGCAGTATGGTGCTAGGGTCGTATCCCAATGACATCATTCGAATGTTGGTCCATCGTCATTTCAGCTAAGTAAGGTGTCCCAGTGCCAATAACATAGCCAAATTAAAGGGATATATATTTTATATTTATTGTCTTAAATCAACAACAGGTCCTGATCTTTATAAATTTCCCTGCTTTATAATGTGCGTAATTGAGGCTAAGTTCAACAACCCTCTTTTTGTGCAAAAATCTCATATGAAGCTGATAAATTGTGGTAAAGAAAAGTTTAGTAAAAGAAGTTCCAGTAAAAGGAAAAGAGTTATATTTGTATTAAATACACCAAAACTTTGAACTATACCAACTTAGGGCCTGCAAAAGTCTCAGCTGAACTTCGGAATGCATTTTTGCATGGAACAAGGGTTGTGGAATTTAATGCTTTTTACTTGCACTGTGAAAAACTTCATGGTCTGTGTGCAAAAGAGGAACATTTATAACAACCAAGACCTATTGTAACACATTTTTACACACTTCTATTTTGATTTAAGGCAAAACCCAAACCATCTCTTTAACGTTGCCACAGCATTATACTTTGCAAAACATTTTTTCAAATGCCAATTATGATATTCTTACTTTTACTTCTTAATGTTTTTTTGTTCAATACGTATAACTCTGTATATAGGGTAACTAGTATACCCTAGTTAGTTTTTATACCTATTCCTACCCGCTAAATAGTCTTTAACTTTAACCGCGCAGTGTGAGGGTGAAGCCAGTCAAACTTTTGCTCATGCTACATGAACCTACTTGATGGAAAGCACCAAACTGCTTAGTGGTGTACAGTACATTAGCTCAGGCATGGATGATTGACAGGAGAAAGAGTATTGACATTCCACCCACCCAGAGATCACAGCCAACTTTCGCTCTCTTTCTAGACTCCTGGCTGTGAAAGACATTCTGCAGGAATGTTACATGGTAAGAAGAAGTGCTTCTCTATTCTATTCCTGTTGCACAACTCTTAAGTGAATACCGTCTCCGTAATAATATACTATATTATGATAAGACAAGCAACTTTAAACAAGTGGATTTTTTTAGGCTGTCTGATCCTATTCTATGAAGAAAAAAAAAAGTAACTAACCATCATGACGCATTGCACAAAGCAAACTGCCAAGCAGTATCACAGAAGGACAGCGTGACTTCAGCTATATTGATGATGCAGCACAGTTGTATTGAAAATGTGCCCCGCGGTAACTCTTTTCATGTATTTTAACGGAATACGTTACAGAATACATTCCGGAGTGTATTCAGCATTCAGCCATCGATACCATTTTCAAAGGGTTTCGCACAGCCCTGCCTCCAACACACCAGCGCCGTGATTCCTCACCGAGTTATTCATGCTGACACTGACTGATACTGCTGAGTCTGCACTAAACAAAGTGTACTTACTGTAGGGCTTCTAAGCACTCACAGTGCTCGCCGCGTGTCCGTCCGTCCGCCCGCGCACGCGTGTGTGTGTATGTGTGTGTGTGTAAATATGCTAATGAGTGACAGGCCTGTTCCTGTGCGTAATCATCAGGATTTAACACTGCGTGTCGTTCAGATCGAGCGGCTCAGAACAGAGCTTGCTTACACATTTACTTTATGAGATCACACCTATGTTACAGTAGTCTGCTAACTTGGCAGAATTTTGCAAACATAGGACAGCTCTCGGTGATAACCTGTACAGTGATTAAATCGTTTGAAAATCCTCCGTACAGAAAAACAAAAAAATGTGTGAACCCATTTCGAAGATCTTTTGGGTTTGGATTTTTAAATGTTTCAAAGATCAAGTCAATGTATAATATGAACAATTTCATCTGTGGGTGTGAATGGACATGAACCGACCCACTTACTTGTCTACTTATCTACTGCAGATACAACTAATATATTCATATTATGTATGTATGAAAAATGAAAGGACCTACTAATAAGAAAAATTTGGCTATCATCATGTACAACATGATTGGCCCTTGTCACAGTAGCTAGATTTACAATATCTCATTACAATGGCACCTAAAAGTGGGTGGGATACATTAGGCAGCAAGTGAACCTTTTTTCCTGGAGGTGATTTGTTGGATGCAAAAAAAAGGGGCAAGTTTAAGGATTTGAGTGACTTTGACGAAGGCCAAATTGTGATGACTGGATGAGCAACTCCAAAACTGGCTGGTCTTGTGGGTGTTCCTGGTTTACAGTGGTCAGGACTTACCGAAAGTGCTCCAAGGAAGGAAATCCGGTGAACCGGCGACAGGGTCATGGGCGGCCAATGCTCACTGATGCTCATGTGGAGTGAGAGCTGGCCCGTGTAGTCCGATCCAATAAAAGAGCAGAAAGTGTCAGAACACACAGCGCATCAGTGTTTTGGTGGCAAAAGTGGGGACCTACTGTACTTAATAGTAGATGGTTGGTCAAAATGCTATGATGGCCTAGTGGTTACCACTGTCGCCTTGTACTTCCAGGTCCTGAGTTCGATTCCCGCATCAGGTCTGTGTGCAGTGCATGGAGTTTGGTGGGTTCCCTCCAGGTTCTCAAGTTTCCTCTTACAGTCCAAAAACATGCAAAATTGGCTAAACGGCATTTCCAAATTGCCCGTAGTATGAAAATGTGTAAGTGTTGACCAGAGGGCCTGCCAACGGTGGTACAAATGGGAATAAATACAAATGCCACCATTGGCCTCCACGGTCCCTAGTTGTACTATAGAGATTCCTAGATGGATGAATGGATGGTTATAATGTTAGGGCTGAATAGTGCAGCTTCCCCTCACATGCATGACTGTCGGCAGGAAGTCATAGGTCTAATAATGTGACTGCCCATCAGTTACGATGATAGATAATCAAAGAAAGAAAGAAAGACAGAATGAGGCAAGTAAACAAATAATTATCTTCCTTGCATCTCCAATGTCTGTTCATCTCTATGGATCCCGCTCATTAATCTCCTGCGGTTGGAAACATTGATAGCCATGTGAAATGCAGATGCCATAGCCGCCTGTTTTCCATGTTATTGATTGGCATAAATCGATGGGAACTTACCATGTGTTCCAGTCGCTGGCACTGATTAGCACTGAGGGCTGAGAAAGCCGATCTTCTCCATTCTGCTGTTACACGGTTTCTTCGATTCTATGCAGAGGCGCTCATACTGTACAATACTCTATGTGAGGTGTGTATTAAAGACTTTTCTGTTCCGTGCAATAGTGTCGTAAATAAGAAGAACCTGCATCGGTGAACTTCTCTAAGGCTTTTCAGTGCTGAAAAAAAGAGGAGAGATTCAAACACTCCTGGCTTTCAAAGAAGCAAAAGACAGCTTTTCTTATTAGCACCTAGATTACATGATGGCTAAAAAACGCTGGCTGACATTTTCGATCACATAAAAAAAACCCTCACCTTATAGACTTTTTAATGCTTTGATCCAAGCCGCTGCTGCTGATTAAATAGAACGGTATTGATCCACATCCACATAAGCCTTCATTTTCAAACGGTGCAGTCTTAATAATCTGCCAAACTTAATATCAATCAGCGGAGGAAAAAAAAAAAAAAAAAACGGCTTAAAAAAGAATTTAACATGTGGCTTAACACAGATTTGGAAAACCATTCGAGACCTTTAAGAAGTGACCTTTTCGCTCTGATGTACCTCTCCTGATTAGCCCCTCCACACACTGGGCTCCTGGTAGGTACGCTGTGCAAGCCGCGCTGCCGCGCTTTAGCGCTCTGTTAATGTGGCAAGCCAATGCGCAGCGACCGCCGATTCTACTTCCTCGACTAATTTTTGCAATCACGTCAAGTGGACACACAAGAGCTACTTGAACACGCACGGGTTTGAGTTCAGTAATCAGGGATTGAGGACATGTAGAGGGGGAGGGAGACAGAGAGAGAGAGAGGTAAAGATAAAAAAAAGAGAGAAACGGGCAGTTGTAGAACAGTGGAGAGAGACAGAGTGGTCTGTACAAAAAAAAAAAAAGAAAAAAGAAATAGGGAGAGTGGGAGGGCTCTCCCTTTTAACAAGCTGACCGGTCATACGAAATAAAAGCACTTGTTTCGGGTGTTTGAGTGAGTACTCGTACCAAGCACAGCTGTCTTATACTGTGCCTTAGCATGATTGTTAATAAAAATAAATAATCTGGTGTAATGAATGTATTCATTAATAAAATTATATAATTGTGTAAAAAAAAAAAACTATTACACAATTTCAGACATACTGATTCTTAAAATGTTCTCATATGAACTAACATGGAGGCTCGACTGGGAAGGTCTTTACAGTATGTTCAAACCTAGTCTCAGTAGCCACCGCAAGTGAGTCTGGATCTGCCTCTTTCAGCTGGCATGTACTGCTGATCTGACTCTAAACCAGAGTAGGATCGGGTATTGATGTGCAGCCCGCATTATCAAACCCACATTTAATCATACTGTACAGTAAAGCAGAACAACACGGGGAACACTGCACAGAGTTACTGGAGCATTTCAGCATTTTTATTATTTATTTATTTTGGAAACCTTTAGTTTCCTCATTAGTTGTCTACGGAGTCGTCTGTTCACAAATTCGTTTTCTGCTGTCTTGTTAAAAGTGAAAGTAAATCTTGTTTCTTCCTTCTTTGAATGAAGAATGACCGCTTTGTTCCGAACCTGTACACTTGGTGCCGTCTCATGTCATCTGAACATTTTGATTCATACACGTTCACATTCCATACAAACTTAAATAATTCTCTTGATTGCGTAAAGCTGCTTTGCGACAATGACAATTGTTAAAAGTGCTACACAAATAAAATTGAATTGAATTGAATTAATAATACCAGTTGCATGCTAGCTGTTTTTTTAATTTATTTTTGAACCAGTGAGTAAGAAACAATATTTAACAAAAGGAAAGTAGAGGTTTGGTGTAACTGATGCGTTACTAAAGAAAAGAAAAGGAAAAAAAAAAAAAAACGCTCAAGTACTAATGGCGAATTGAAATGAGCTGCTAATGGAAACCGATTCCCTTTTTTTGTGCGTCGTTTCCCATTTATGCTTGTTAACTATTTTCACTAGGCAGGTTTTATTTACATTTGGTCAGACTGTTACATATTACAACAATCATACTCTATTTAAAAACTCCTTGTGAAATGAGGCAGGACAAGAAAATACGCAGCCAAGAAAACTCAATTCTGGAGTCATGTGATCTGTGGCTAACAATGCAGCCGTAAGAATGAGGACAGAAGAGAAGGGGTAACTCGGATCATTTTTCTAGTAATTTAATGCAAGACTGAGCTCATATTTCTTTGTCTGTTCCAAAATAAAAAGCTAGGAAAGCCTGATGGCAATACGTCTAGTCCTGGGTCTAGTCTCCGGTTTGATGAGATAACTCCAACTACTTACATTTATGCATGTGATTGAAGAAACTACAATAGATGATCTGCTGGTTTTGAGTCTTTCTTCATATGTTTCTTGACTTTGCTTGGTCAGAAGTACTGGAAATACCTTTCTGGCCGAACACACCATTTAACGACAAATGCTTTACAACGTTAATATTTTGTGGTTGCAAAATACAGGTAGGTGTCTAAAGGCATCAGTATTGCTATAATTAAAGGTCCTTGATGGATGTGAGTCACGATTATCCAGTTTGCCCATCACTAATACGAGGTGTAAATGTGTAGCAGTGACTCCAACTGACCTGACACTGGAGTCATGGGAGTGGGCGGCAAGCCGTTCATGTTGATCGCCCCCACCTGGTGGATCTGTGTAGCCGGAAACGCCATGCTGGGGGCCAGGTAGCCACCGTGAGACGCAGCCATTATGGCCGCCTGCTGCTGCATCAACTGTGAAACACAAAACAATGAAGCCGTTAAGAGAATAAAGTGTTTTACATCAGCAGCCATTTTCCAAGACAATTTTTTTTTTTAATGAATGTTCATATATGTTATGTGCACATGATAAATAATAATAAATATTAGAAAATCTTTAACTGAATATTTAATCCTCTTGGCCCTGATGTGCACACATGCTCACAGGAGCCTGTCACACTCCTTCATGTATGCAGACTCACACTGAATAAGTTATGAACCACCACCACACAGACACTGATTATTAAATAAATTAACACAAATTCCCTGTACACGCTGGCAAACAAAGGTAATTACAGTAAGGCTGTCACCATGGCAACACCACACTGAATCAATAACTTTAAAAGGCCAATCTGTCAGACGGAACCCATCAGAGTTGGGATTCACTTTCATATCAAATGCTCTATCCGAGCTAGGTCTAATTTTTAAAATGACATGATGGAAATCGATAACTGAGCCACTAATGATATTACTGCGAATACAAAATCAGTCGCACTAAACAAACATCAGCAACTGCCCGAGTGTGGCAGGATAATTTCAGTGTAACATGATTTGGATATGTACAGTAGGGAGTGTTATGTAATATATGGTGGCACGGTGGCTTAGTGGTTCACCTTGCACCTTCAGGTTCAATCCCCTCGTTGGGTCTGTGTGCATGGTCTCCCCCGTGCTTAGCTGGTTTCCTCTGGGTTCTCTAGTTTCCTCTCATAGTCCAAAGACATGCAGATTAGGCTAATTGGCGTTAGGAAATTGCCCGTAGTGTGTGAATGCGTGTGTGAATGAGATCCTACCACGGTGGTACAAATAGGAAGAAATACAATGGTCACCATTGGCCTCCACGATCCCTAATTGGACTACAGAGGTTCCTAGATGGATGAATTTAAACAAGGTAATGCTTTGAAAAGCCTTAGCCCAGGTCCCTGTAATACTCATTACTCAAGGGCTCATAAAACAAAAATATGAGTTTGCAGAGCTGCCAACTCTCATGCATTGTGGGTGTAACTCACACAGTCACTCATCTTCACATGCTCTCACGCTTCACGCAAAATCAGCTATAAACATCTTTTATTTTGAGGGCGAATTCCTACACAGGAGTATTGCAGCCAGAGTGCACTGGCACGAGACTCTGCCCAATTTATTTTTTCTTCCTCAAGTGAAGAGAAAGAATATTCGCGTAATCCGGTTGAAATTAACACACATTTACAGCTGCGTGAAGGCATCAATCAAAACATGCAAAACGTTCAAATGCATTTACAGACTGCAGCAAAGTTTCACACCAGCTGGAGCATTAAAAGAGTGTTTGAGGGCAGTGACATACAAAAGTATTATCAAAAGATGGAAATACATTTGAATATTTACAGTGACAGAAAATATTTGCATCGAGTTTAATCATGTAGCACTTTTTATATTTATAAGAACACTCAAAGGTCGCGTGCGCACAGAACATATTTTCAGAATCTTACTCCAAGCTTTTCTGAAAAGTTGCCAGCTATGGAATATGCCTATTTTTCTATATATGATTCTAGCTACAGTATGTAGATAAGGGAAATATGGCTAGCTTCCATAGCCCATGGTTAACATCCTAATCTCCTACTGTAGTTACTACACACTTGAAGCATATGGTAGAGCAAAATTGGTGAGTAAAATGAATGAAAAAACGAACTAATTTCTTAGTCCTAACTTGACATGCTAGGAAGCGGTCCTGCTAATCACCCATGACGGATTGAAAGTTTGCTTCACAAAACAGGAAAGCAAAAATCCATAGTTGATTCTTGGCCCGGAAAACTGAATTAGCTTGAATTAGAGATCGCTAACATCTGCAAAAGTAATACCCCGCCAATACGCTTGCTGACGTTAAAATAAGGTGTCTTTTTTATATATATTAGGGATGTAACGGTATCAAAATTTCACGGTACGGTAATACCTCGGTATGAATGGCACGGTACGGTATTTATTG